>WBMW01003380.1:0-83105 GCA_013396635.1 Penelope pileata
CTGGCTGGGCTCGTGCTGCAGAGATGCCGCATGCAGCAGGTGCTGCGCACCCAGCCCTCATCGCATGCCTGCATTCATCCTAATGAATTGGGTCCTTCGCTCCCTTTCCAGGATGCCGCTTGGTTTCCCTCCAGAACTTATAAAAATTTTACCAGAGACTTTCAGTGTAAGATGAACTGCTTTTTTTTATTACAAAAACTGTCAAATGTTTGAATTGCTACTCTGCATCCTATCATTTTTCATTTCCCCCAATCTATACCAATCACTGTGCTCGCAAGGCTGCTGTCATGTTCATTTCTTTCCAACCTAACTACAACTCTATCCTATAACAACTTCTCTTTGTAATGGAGTAATTCAAAAAAAAAATTCCAGTAATACACATTTCTCATTACTCACAAATAAGCAACTTGCCAAAGCGGTCCCAAACAGACACTCCAGCAATTTCAACCCACTGCCTAAATGTAATTAGTAACCTCACATCTTTTTCAAAAGGCATTGGCGTCACTTTACAATTCATTATGGGGACCATAGACAAACTGTCTTATAAATCCAATATCAGGAACTGAATCAGAAGAGCAGTAATTACCAGCAGCGGGGCAGGTCAGCAGAGCACCTCGAGCACCGCGCCGATGGGCCGGGGCTGGCCACACCTCTGCAGCTACAGAGCTGCTCTGCCTGAAGCGTGGCCAGACGACAAACCTGACTTTTCTCTGCTGCAAGGAACGGGAGCAGAGGCCCACACGGCCTGGCTGCAGATGAAAGCCCCATGCAGCGGCTGTCGGAGCCGTGTTCCTGCTCTCCACGAGCTGGCACCAGCACACTGCACAGGTGTGGGCCGAGCACGGTCCTGCACGCAGATGAAGCTGCAGCACAGATCAGCAGCTACCTGCAACACAGGGGAGAAAAGCTGCAACTTCCCTGATTTCCACAGGAGAAAAGCTGCAACTTCCGTGATTTCCACAGAACCTGCAGAAACCCAAGGTGGGTAAGAAGTGCGCAAGCAGCCCGCGTGCCATCCGCTGCACGTTTAGCATCACAAAATCAGCTCTCTCACACAGTTGCTGCTAACCCAAATGCAGCAACACGTGCTCACAGAAAAACAATCCCACAGTAAGAAACGGTCCCCACAGGTTGGAAGCTGCCCCTAAGGCTATTAGCAACGTTTCCAGCAATATGCAGGGGCTGCAGGCAGCTTCTGTGAGCCACTAGGCAGCTACGAGGGCTCCTGCAAGGCTTTGCACCTGTTGGGTTTTTTAAAAGCCATGCAAATTGGCAACAACATAGAGCTATCCTACTCACATTGCTCCTTGATCGACATGAAGTGAGAATTAGAACAAAAATAACACACACCGTGTTTGCAGATGAGAGAACAAACAAGGTGTGCACATTTCTAAGATGACTTCAGAACGCTCCGACATCGGCAGTGGGAGGTTAATGCCTGGAACCAAAAGCAGCCAACGAGCAATGATGCTTTGGTTTAATACAAAAAAAAGTAAGATAATGATAAAAGAGAAAAAGAAAATACCCTCAAAATGGAGTCTGCAGTGCTTGGGCAACTCTCGCTGTAATCCATCAAGGAAAAAAGTACAAAGGTACCGTGTCAATCACCTCTACTCCCAGCTCCT
Source organism: Penelope pileata (assembly GCA_013396635.1). Lineage (NCBI taxonomy): Eukaryota > Metazoa > Chordata > Aves > Galliformes > Cracidae > Penelope > Penelope pileata. Next base: position 1,626 of record WBMW01003380.1, read on the forward strand.
CCCCAGCCCGAGCTCCACGGGCAGCAGACGGGGCTGTGCCTCCCTGAAGGAGCAGTGCCAGCACTGCCTGCTGGCCGTGCCACCTGCCTGCGTCCCCCTGCCCTTCTTCTCTGCCGACCCCAGCCTTCCATCCCACGTGTTGCTCTGAGTAACCACACTGCTCCCACCACATACCTGATTCTTGCTGTTTTGATTAAAGAGCCTAAACTTGTTGCTAAAATGCTTCAAAGTGAATCGAAAATTTCAAAGAAAAACATTAAAATTGCTGAATATGAAGCAATGATGTCTAACCAATGGGAAATGAGGAAAAATATATTTCTAGATATACCTGCGACCCCTTCTTGCCTTTTCCTTTCCATCAGATTTCCTGTCATCTTAATATTTGAGATGAAATTCGTCTTTGTCCATAACCTGACATCCTAAGAACAGCATCACAAGGAACAGCGATACCAGGAGGAACTGCTCCGTTCCAGTTCTTCGGTCTCTGACCCTCGCACCTGGCACTGCACGTTGCTGCCTGGGGGGGCACCCGGGGAAGGGCAGGACAGCGGGACGGGAAGGGGACTTGGATGGACACCGAGGATAAGGAAACGCTGAGGTAGAACTACAGTGCCTTCCATACAGCGATTCCTCCTCCAGAAAACTATTGCCTGGTGACATCCAGTGCGACCGCAGTCTCTGTGCACGCAGCAGGAGATATTGGTGACACAGGGTGGAAGGTGCTGCCTTGTTCCTTCTCTCACCACCCCTGCACAGACCGCTGTTCCCCAGCAGGTCCTGTCTCAGCACAGGACCCTCGTCTCTCTCCCCGTTGCCAGGTGGGAACAAAGTGAAGTTCCTTTGTCAGTAAGCACCCCAAACAAGAGAGCCCAGCTCAAACAGCTCCTGATGAAAGGATTACAAGGAACAACCGAGCAGGCATATGGCATTTCAGTAAAATCGGCAGACTCCCAAACTGTCACTTGTACGGGTATTATTGCTGACTGGTTTATCCAGACTCGTTTGTACTTTGAAAAAAAGGAATGAATAAGCCATCAATGTTTGCTACTAAAAAACCTCCTTTATGCAATAGTCAATTGGTTCCAAATATTAAAATATTTAGCCTACGACTGAATATCATTTATTTTGAAGTTTGATTCACAGCTTCATACAGTTATACGAGAACGTCAGACAGATAAATACACAGGCTGAAATCAGCATCAAGATAACGATGTAAGGCTATAGATATAGACCACATAAGCTACAGAAGAAACAAGAGACAAATAGAAATTAAGGTGGGATGCAAGGCCCTTCTTTTTGCCTGTCACTGAACTCTTTGTGCTCATTCCTCCATCGGGTCCTCCCTTCTCCCCACCACCCCGTGCTCTGCTCTCGCTGCCCGGATGCTGCTGGCCAGACCCAACCTCTCTGCCCACCCCAGCACACCAGGCAGCACAGCAGGGAGCTGGCATACCCTCACACAGACCCCAGGCTACATTAATGAAGCATCAGAGTACCAACAGGACGAGCCTGGAGGCTCTTCCTGCTTTCTCCTCGAAGCCTTAGTGCAGCCTGGTTTGATTGTCACACTGACTGCAGAACAAAGACCCAGCCCAACTTTTTGCTGATGTTTTGTTCTCTCAGCTGTACGTAAGAAGAAAGACAACTAATTCTTTGTTGTACATGTATTAAGCACGTATCATAAGAGAAGTCAAAGACTGTGTGACAATCTGAGTGCTCGTTATGAAAAGGCCCAGTATGTTTCAGTGGTGGTTATGCTGGAACGGAGCCCGTGGGCTCGGGGCAGAGCCCAGATGTGCTCTCCTGCAGCTGCCGTGGGCAGGCAGCCAGCACTGCCCCTGCTGCTCCAGCCCCCAGGAGAACCAGAGGAGAGCAAAAGGGATTGGGGCTGCAACCAGGGGGAAACAATGGAAAGAATTAGTTGTTCTGGCAAAGGGAATGCGATTAGGATGTGCGTTTTTTCATCTCCATTAAAGTCCTGGAAAAAGGAGACCAGGGAAGGATGAGTCTGCACAGAGCACTGAAAGGGGAGGTGCCCTGGCCCAGCCCTGCTCTGGGAAGCGATGCAGTTCTCTCCGTCTCCCCCAGCTCCGTGCAGTGACATTTGCAGCAATACCTGCTGTGTACAGACCGTCCCGCATCCCTGATCCGCTTAAAGAAAAAAGTCAGCTGTAAAGATGATAGCTGCATATATTTTTCTATGTATATACACACATACATGCATACACACAAGCCACCATAAGCTATTGCTGAAAGCTCAGAATCGAATCTGTTTTTGAAAACCTTACAAATACGTAATTTAGATTGACTCTGTTGCAAATGTCCTTTCCAAATCTCCTCATCGTTGGCTCCAAAGACCACACTCACTGCTCTCCAATGATCGATTTGTCTCAAGACCTTTAAGAAATTGACATTTTATCAAATATTTCATCCTTTTCTTTTCCTCTCCTGTAAGAATAATTGTTTTAACATTTTATGAAAAGTCTTTTGTTGTGGATCAGGCCTTTGCTAGATATTTCCTCCAGATGGGATTTGGCATTTGAGCTGATTCCGAGGCTACACTCTTCTTTGAGCACTGCGCAAATATTTCCCCAAATCACATATTTTAATTACATTTTTCAAATCACTACTAGTCAACAGTTGTCAGTGCAATGCAGTTTACTTCCAGGTTTCACGAGGATTCAAATCATCCATGCAACTTTCCATTTCTCCCTTCCCTGGCCAAACGTGCGGAGCCACTGAGATTTAACCGCTCCGTTGGATGCAGTAGGAGCTGCTGCAGACTTCCAGGTTGTTCTGCAGCGTTGATTCACGTTTCTCTGCACACAAACAACAAGCAGAAGAAGCAATTGACTTGATACGACCTGCCAGGAGAAGTCATCTGAAGGGCTGCACACGTTGCCCTCACCTATAGGAGCTGTGACCACCTCCAACAATGCTTGGAAAAGCGAAGTAGCTGAGAGAGGAACAGTCCCCGTGACATTGCAGTTATGCAAAGGTGACATATAAATAAAACCTCTAGGCAAACGGAGCTGCCTTTTCCTATCAGAATTGAAATAATTCTTGGATTACGACTAAATTTTTGTGAAAACTGTCATATCAATTAGAGGTTTTAAGGAAACTGAAGTCATAGATAATGTATTGTGCATAATAAACTGACATTTTGATACGCAAGCAGCAGACATAAAAAAAAATGACAGCTGACTCCAGAAAGTCCAGAAAGATGCTTAGATTGGTAATGCTGAAATGAATAAATTAAATGAGCAATTACCAGTATGTTCGACAAAGCATGATGTAACAATGCATTAAGCATATATTAGCTCAGCCTTTACTCACTGATCTTTATCTTTTTTTAATTAATGAATTTAATTGACTGGAAGGGTGATTTAAGAATCACTTTTTACCAGGGCAGTAGGAAAACCATCCCATCCTTGGGAGAAGAAAAGCAAAGGGAACATGGAATGGCTCACGAAAGCGATGGGGAAGAGCCATTATCAGCCTGTACCTGGTGCCAAAAACTTACAGCAGAATCATTAACTGCAATTTTCACAAAGAATAACTTACCCAAATTAAAGCCAGTAAAACATACAAAGTCAGAGGAATTCTGACAAAATTGGAAGGATTCATAAAGAATATATGCTTAAACTGTAGAATGAGTTAAGCTTAAAAACGTCAGGTGGGGTTGAGTCTTGGGGTATCTCACAGTGAGTTATAGCCAAGTGGATCAGGGCTTCCCTAACCCTGGACCTGGGGCAGCATGAGGACCAACACCACTGCAAGGAATTCAATTAGCGCAAGACCAGCTATTAATTAATGTGAAGAAAAGTAATAATACCAGAATGGCTACAAAAAAAACAAAAGATGGCCTAGCACGGGAGCAAAATATATTTTTATACGCTGTGAAAGGTCTGAAGAGTTTTATATCACATTTTCTCAAACGTTGTGCCCTATCACAGTAATAAGCAGAAATGTGCTCAGGGCTCAAACTGGATTTCAGCAAGCAGTTATGCACATACATCCAGCGTGAAAGCCTCGCTGGATATTCCTTTAGAAGGCTCTACTGGTGGGACATGTTATGATGGGATGTTACAAAGAGCTCACAAGGGCTCACGGATAGCTGATCGCTTCTGTTTTCACCAAACGTGAAATCACAGAAGCAAAAAACGTACTCTAAGTCCTGAAGGTGAGATTTTTAGAAAGCATATCTCAGAAGGAGCCATTACTCACTCCTCCCTGGCACTTCTGAAAACAAAACAGAAAAAAGGGAATGGGGAAGTCAGTGGAGCAGCTAGAACAGAAACTCATGGAGCTTCTCTGTGGGAAAAATGACAGAAACAGCCTGGAGTGGAGTGAGAAGAACCAAGCTCCCCAGCTCCGCTCTGCACCTTGTGTCATCTGCTTCTGCCAACGCAGATGAAAGAGAGTCAGAATTTTGCTCGCCTTACAGTACTGGGGGTAGGAGAACAGAGAACATGGATGCTAAAATGTACACCTTGCCAGCATGTGTTTTCTTTCAAACAAGCAGCTGAAGAAATATTCAACACCTCAGTGACCTAAATAGAGCAATGAAATGAAAATGTGAGAGTATTTGTGGAGTACATAGATCCTGCCACAAAATCTGGGCTGTTTTTTATGTGAGAAGTTTTCTTTCTCGCTGTTTCTGCACGGGCTCACAAAGTACAATGTCACCAAGCAAGGAGAAAAGTGGTCGCTAGGAGTGTTAATTCCTGGCTTGCAGAAATCTCCACAAATCCACAAACCCTCAAACCAAGCCTATCAGCATGAAGATGACCTGATAGAAGACACTGCTCAGATAAAGCCAAGGAGATTTGGAACTCCATTTCTTGGATGTGTAGTTACTTTCATCTGTAATTTTACCACCACAAAACAACTGCAGCCCAGAGATTAGCTTGGTTTGGTACGGCAGAACCATGTTCCAGGACTTCAGTGAATACCCATGGCAACATGCCTGTGTCTACCGATAATTTATTCAGTCTTGTCGCTTACATTTGGTAGTTGGGTTTTTTGCTGTTGTTGTTTTTTAAAGGAATAAAAACTGGCAAAGCTATAGACAGGTCTGAGTCTTGCTCAGGAAGCTCAGAAAATATTTGGAAGAATAAGTCATCACAATTTTACAGGCAGGCAATGGCCACACGCACCTACAGCTTTTACAGGGAGACTGGAAGTGTATTTCATCACCGGCCTTTGATGAGCGAGAAAACAGCATCGCCGACGGCTGTGGGTAAGGGCTGGTAGCTGGCTATTGTCTGCAGCACAGCCTGTTCCGAGGGGGCTGCCGGAGGAACTCTGTAAAGCAAGAGCAGACATCCGATTGTGCCTGACTTGCTTTGTTCTCAGACAGGCGTGCTATTGACTGCCCAAACAACCATTTATCAAGTGTTTTAATAACCCTGTAGCTGGGCGGCTTCCTAGCATCGCACCCGAGGGTCTGGAATAACAAGCTTATATAAAAGCTTCAGTAGTATTAAATATTAAAATATTGTTAAATATTAAAGCAAAACCTCTAAAAGATGAAAGAGAAGCAAAAGTCACAAACCATTCCATTATTTTACTTAATTCTGTCTGAAAGCATTTTGTAGCAGGAATGGCTTAGGCGCTTCTGGAAAAGCACGGGATGACAGCGGGCACCTCCTGACAGCACCAGCCATCACGTTCCCGTTGGCTGAAGAAAAGGCAGTAACCAGGAGCCTGTATTTCCCTGACACACTCCTCTTCCTTTTCTCTGTTCTGCGGACTGTAACAGGCTTGGGATCAGCAAGAAGGGGCACCCAAGAGAGCAGCTCCTTTGAAATTCTACCGCTAACCTGCTCCTACGACATGAAAAAGAATTCCTTCTGGAAAACAGCATCCTTTTGTTTCTGTATATTTAATGAGACTGATCAAATATCCCTTTAGTTCTGTACATTTAGCGAGACTGATCAAAGCCACGAGGTGCCCCATGGGTGCCAGGCCTTCCCCAGGGAGCAGGCCGCGCTCGGTGCCGTGCAGCCCTGTGCTAGGCCGCAGGCGGGCCCGGCCCTGCTGCTGTGCCCTCATGGCAGCTGGGCTCTGCAGCACAGGAGCACGAGGCATGGCTCCATGGGGCACAGGGAACCAGACGGGGAGGCAGGAAGAGGGGACAGGAGGAACACTGAGCTGCTGCCTTGCACCGAGCTGGAGGTGTGAGGAACGGCAGTGCCGCTCCTCCCAGGAGACAGAAAGCCTCTGTGCCAAAGAGCTGGGCATCAAAACGATGACTCTAAGGCATTCCAGAACCAGTGCTGGGGGTCCCCAACCCTCAGAATGATTTGTGAAAGCGTCCAAGCAAAAATATGCATTGCTGTCACGTGTGACAGCAATCAGGAGTTGATTAGCTACCTCATTTTTGTACCAACGTGATCAGATGCACCAGGATGCATTTCCTCTGATGTTTTTCAAGGCGTGCTCTCATCCAAGCACCCCAAATGTTACCTTGGTACCACGGGACGAGCACAGGCACTGCGACCACTGATCGCACGAGCAGATCCGGGCACTGCAGGCACGTTGGCGGCAGCTGCCCTCCGCCATCACGGGCCTTCGCCTCCCACCCGGCCCAGCCCGCGCCACCAGCGAGCTTTAATTACACGCCTATCCACCAAAATTGGATAAATACGCTTAATTGTTTTTTGTTCGTATGAAGATAGAAAAAGCACATTCGAAAGACGGTAAGAATGAAAAGTAAACAGGATCCGCAGCACCTCTCAGAATAATTACACCTTTCTGCATCTCCCAGTGTAACCATGGTAAATAACTGCTCTGTGCTCGGCACAGCAATTCACTCCCATTAGTCATTCTTGATGCTGAATTACCTTTTCACAAACAGCCGGTTTGCGAACAATTAAACTATCATAAAAATGGGATTTTTCTCCTCAGAAAGCTTTGGGAGAAGGCACGTTGAAGACGTTTTTTGCATTTTCATGGGAATTTTTTCTTCCTTTCCGCAGCGATACCAGTGGTCACCGAGACCCACACAGAGTTGTGTTTTATTAACATTCCCTCCAAAAACAGATGAGAAACAACGTGGGACAGAGCAGCTGGCCCCAGTACGGGTGAGGGGCCCGGAGGGCAGTGGCCGGGCTCGGTGCACTGGAGGTTGCCAGCCCCAAGGAGCCCTGCCCAGCGTCCTGCCTGCCCGGCCTTGCCTCCCCCCCTTCCCTGTGCAAATTCCCCTCCTTTCCCTTCCCTGGAGCAGATCTGCCTTTTTGCAGGATTTTAAACCAATTCTTTATCACCTCTGCATACGTACAGGGACACTGTAGATGCAGAGCAACAAATTCTGCCATAATCAAATGCACTCTATATTTGTACAGCCATCATATCGCTGTCAGGGCACGCTATTTATGTCCTGAATATACTGCTTTTACATGAGCAAAGCTTTGACTGCAACGGAAGCACCAGATATAATAAACTTTTCCGACTCTGCTATTGTTGGGTTTCATTGCTGCATCCCATTTTCTTCACAATTTGTACAATATGGCAGAAAACCCTATCTCACGTCACCCCGAGCAAGGCTCTTCCTGAACATCTTGGCCCCAGCACAACTCCACGTGTTGCACCTCACAGGTAACTCCATTCCATGTAGCTAAGCTCAGGAACTGGAAATGACACCGTGTCCTTCAGCACAGACAGCTACAGCTGTGTGATGAGATGTGGAACCCAAAACCTCAGCAGCGACCAGGCCAGATTTACCAGGCTGAAGGCACAGAGGGCTCAGCTCACCTGCAAGGCAGCCACACGCTGAGCGTGCTGGGTTTGCTACATTCACCCTGAAAAATGAAGCTAAAAGGGTCAAAAACAAAAGCACTGGAACAGGTCTCAAGCACTGGAACAGGCTGCCCAGAGCGGTGGTAGAAGCCCCAACCCTGGAGACATTCATGGTCAGGCTGGACCAAGCTCTGAGCACCCTGACCCAGCTGTAGGTGTCCCTGTGCATTGCAGGGGGGTTGGACCAGACGACCTTTAAAGGTCCCTTCCAACTCTAAGGATTCTATGATTCTATAAACACAAAAGCTGTATCTTTAAATAAGTATAGCTGAAACCCAGAGATATTAAAAAATTAAGAGCAAAATATTAGTTCCTGAAAAATAATTGCAAGATGGAAAAGGATATAAGACACTTTCCAAAATTTTTTTTACCTAATAGCTACCAAGCAATTAATATTTCTCCTCACAACACTCCTATTCTCTTGGAAGACTGAGTTGAACAGATGAGGGAACTGAAGAGCAGACAGAGGACTTCCTGAGGAGGCCTGAGCCCCCGGGCAGCAGCAGAGCCATCAGGCCAGCCCCAGCCCCAGCCCCCACACTGCCACCAGCACGGGCAGGGCCACGGGGACGAGCATCAAGCACGCAGCACATTCAGGAACAAAACTATTTTTTTCTTCCATATGTAATATTACATTTTCACATTCTTCTGCTAATAGAATGCAAATAGGAAACGTTCCACGTCAGCCTCATGGAAGTATCTTTTCTGACTGATTCATTCGCTGTTTCTGTGGGTTTTTTTTTCCACTGCAATTTCCGCAGTAAAACCTAAGGAGGCACTGCAGGGATGGTTCAGCAGTTGTATATTATTATTATCCCACTGCAGGGATATTTCATACTTCACAACAGGAAGCGAGTTCTGCAAGTCCTTCTACAAATACTGAAAATGCAAATACCACGGCGTGGCACCACGGCCTTCCTGAATCACGTCGTTTAGGAGCTCACCGAGGCGGGGGGGTGGCACTGCCTCTCCCCCTGTCCTGGGCAGAGGCACTGCCTGCACCAGGATGGGCAGCAGCTGGCATGAGGGAGGTGGGCATCAGCCTTGGGGGGGACAACAAGCATGGAGCTGTTCAGAAATGGCTCCAAAGGGAGTTGTCAGAAACCATTTGGAAGTGCACTCAATGTTATTTCTCTCAACTCCTCTACATGCCAACGTTCAATCACCAATTTTGTCCTCGTATCCTACAAACAGCTTTCCCTATTAGGTTATCTCACCTCATTCCTCACTAGAACAGCTGAGGACACCCCTGGTAGCCTCCAACACTGCACTCCATCCCAGGCACAGCTCCGAGACCTGCCCAGAGCCTCCTGCAGTGCCCGCATGGCAGAGTGCTCTGCCACATCCCCGTGTTACCGGGGAGCTCTCCATCAGCCTGCTGCCAAGATGCAGACAGTGCGTGGTGCCCTGGAGCCCTCCTTCAAGTAGAACCTTTTGACCTTGGGGTCAAAAGCCACAATATCTACAAAAAAGCCTACAGGCATTTACATTGTGTTACCCGAGGCTGCAGCAGTTAAATACAAAGTTCTCGAAGGAGCACAGCTGAGGACCTGTCCTGTCCTTTTGCTTGGTTTCGTTTCTTCTCTACGTCTCTCCCTTTTTAATATTTCTCAGCACAGAGCAGTTATAACCTGATTAATTAAGCTGACCACTCCGCTGAGATTTGCCAATTGGGTTATAAACTGAGTGATTAATAACCGTTATAAATACGAATATAAATCGGCACTGTGCTTTTTGGTGTGAGGTGCAGCAGCCCCTCCTCGTCCCTGAGCAGCTCCGTGCCCAGGCCATGCCCTTCCTGGTGCTTTTCAGAGCAGAACTGAATTCTGAAAGGAGTGAGCAGCACTCCCCCCACCTCCTGCTGCACGTCGATATTTTACAGTCTTGCTGTGTATTTTGAAAATAATAGATGCATTTAACCCAACAGCCTCTATTTCTTCACCCTGAAAACATGAATTTGCTTTGAATTCCTTGTTATGCAGACTTCCCCTCGTGCACTGAAGCCTGTCTTCTCACACGCTGCATGCGAAGCCCTCGGCCCAGCAAACCAAGTCCTGCAGATTCACCCCACAGCCAACACTTTACCTGAATTTTACACCTTGTCTTGCTGCCAGGTTCCCCATGGCATCCTTTAAAAGAAGTGCCAGCTGCTGTTTGAGACTTCTCAGGTCACACTGATGCTGTGAAGTCGGAGCAGAGTACGCACCCAAGGGAGATGCTGCCACCCCAAAGAGTCCCAGCACAGGATGTACAGGGTGATTTAATTACATGGCTTTTAGTTAGTCTTCCTCAAAACAGAGGAACTGGCTGGTTATCACCAACACAGGTGTGCTTTGTTAGCATCTTCCTGAAGCTGTCACACACTCCCAAAAAAGGGCTTCAGAATGCTTTCTCAGATGCCTCCAAGTTGCTGCAAAGAACCTCGCCAAAACACATTTACAAATCACTGTGCTTCAGTAAGGGAGCAATAATTAAAACAAAGATTCCTCTCCGCTCGGAGGACGCGTTCCGTTGGAAAGAACTCCGCTCTTACATTTCACTGCACATTAATCAGGACGCGTTGACTTCATCTGTTTTCAGACAACACGGAACCGCGGCTCTCGGCAAGCTGTTCTCATTTATAATACAGCGCTCTCAGAGCGCTGGCAAATAGGAAATCCCAGAGCTGGGGAATTTACAGAAGCCTTCATCTACAGTTAACAATCCCTCAGGATCCCATTTGTGAAGCAACGGCCTTTGCAGGCAACGCAGAAATACGGGGTTTGAGCACTTGGCAGAGAGGCTGTGGATTTTAGTCCCAGGCCTTTTACAAAACTTTATGCTTGTTCACCACAAAGGTCTTTGCAGAGCTTAGCAGAGGCAGTGGCTGTGTTTCCACTGCCACGGATAATCCCTGCTCAATTACTTCCCATCTCGGAGAACAGCAATCCAGAGGAGTCGTTGCGGCGAACACGCTGTGACAGCGCGGCAGACGTACTGCCTTTGTATAATTAAAACACAAGAAAGATTCCCCTTCTAAGTTTAATACACGAGTCAATTCCAATCTGGTAGAACAAGATTGCTCCCACAGAATGTATTTCCTCCTACTTGGAGGTAAAGAAAAACCCTAACATGAAATACTGGGCACTATCCAGGGCTGGCATTACGCAGCGCAGCGCCATGATTGTTAATTAGCATTACACTGCAGTCTGGCCCACCCACCAATTTAAGATGTTCAAGGTAATAAATTTCTTCTTTGCAAAGTGGAGATTACTTTTGATTCGCCGGGCAGACAGCAATACGTAACTTCCTGTATGCTTTCAGCTGCACTGGGAATGGCAGTCTCCGTTGGAAGCCTCCATGCACAGCCACGGCTCCCAGGTCACCCTGCGCTGGGCTGCCACTGGAGGACCCACAGCACCCAGCGTGGCTGGCACGTTTGTGGCTGACCCATGGGGCTGGTGCAGGAACACAGCCTCTCAGCAGGAACTGTTCCAAAGGGAATATTCCAAAAGCACAGCAGCAACTTAACCCAACAGTCTATAGAAGAAAGAGGCTGGGTATAAATGTATGTGATGATGCTTGCAACAGTTAACAGTTCTTTAAACAGCTGCTCTGGAGCTGCCACAGCCTCTGGTGCTGTGCAGGAAGCTCCTCTGATGGCAGACAGTGCTGCTGCTCAACAGATAAACACATGGTAGTCATTAATAATGCAGTAATGTAGGAGTACTCTTTGGCCTGACCTCTGAACTACCTACTCACTAAAATCACAGTTTTCCTTGATGTTTCAACAAAGTACAGCAAGAAATACCGGCCGTTTGCTGTAGGGTGTAGAAATATTCAAAACAAAGAAGAGCAGAAAGATCACCAGTAATGTTTACGGTACACATATAATCACACTGGATTATGGAGATGAGTTCCATTAGAGGTTTTACAGAACAGTTAAAGCCCTCTAAAAGGAAGGCGTGTGCTAAAGGAACAGCTGGAGAACAGCTGGGTGCTCGAGACAATGAGAACTGAAGCCTGGCAATAAATCATGGACCCTGTGTGCCTGACACCCTGACTTGATCAGGAGAAATGAATTGCCTGGTACAAAGTGTAATAAAGAGAGGTGACAAAACCCAGACATATCTGCCAGTAATAATTTGAAGTTGAAATATAATCATACACAATATATATGATAAATAACGTCAGACAAGGTCTCCAGCAACACAGGTAAATAATACATTTCTGTGGAAGCAAGAGCTTACACCGAAGCTGTGAAATAAAACTGGTGAGATACTGCAGATATTGCCCATTCCTGATGATGACTTCAATTTCGAGACAAATAACTTCTGGAGAAAGGCTGCTGCTGCTCCTGGAGGAGGGGGTGCCTGTCTCTGACCAAACCAGCTGACACAGCAAGCTCCAGGGAGGAGCAGAGCGGGCCGTACGTGACACTGACCTGCTCAGCCTACCCAGCGCTTCAGCCGCTGGCAACACAACTGCAAAGGCATGAAATCACACTTGAACACATCTGCCTTTTGCAGCTTGGCTAAATACGGGTGGGTTTACCTGTGCCAAAGGGCTATGGTTTATTCTGTTCCGGCAGCTATTACTCATACCTGACTTTCATTAAGAATGTTATGAATGTTTAAAGAAAGTTTCACGTTAAACATTCCAACTTGTCTCTGCACCGAAGCTGCTGCACACCTGTGAGGGTCAGGGCCACCACCAGCAGCAACCAGCACTGTTAGGGTCCCCAGAAGCAAAGACAGGTCAACATAACATGAGGAAGAACTGATCCTGACACAGAGCTCCACAAACAGCACACAGCGAGGCAGGGGCCCGGCTATGGGCACCCCTCAGTGGGCAGCAGAAGGCATTTACCTGCCGTGCCCAATGTGAGCAAGCATCCTCTGAGGCACTGGTGAAGGGGTGAACACCTGACAGCTCGGGAGGCAGCAGGACCCAAACCAAGCTGACATCACTAAGAAATGAACATACTGACACAGCCCTTCTGCTGCTGCTAGGCTGCTCCAGGGGTTGGAAGCAGGAGTCGTTAGGGAACCCCTACTAGATGCAAAGACAGAGGCGGTTAATGGGCAGTTAATCCCTGTTTGGGTCCAGATTATCTTCCTGAACGCGGCATTATGGCTTTGACACCAACCCCAAATGGGTGAACTCACTGTGAGCTGCAGATGAGCAGCGGGGTGGGGGCTGCGGGGCCGGGGCAGGGTGGGCATGCTGACCCAGCACCCCCCTCATCCAGCCCGAGAGCGCTGTGTTTGCACAGCAGGAACCAGGCGAGGGCTCTTCTTCACCTCTTTTGCTCTTGTTCCTCAGCCTGAATGTTGAAGCCGCAGTGTTTTCTAGAAATAGCCTAGCTATGCTACACTGAGGGTGCTGAATTGATGCAAAGCAGATCCCTGTACTTCCCTTCTTGTCTCTCTCAGCTCACACCCGGGGGTCGGTGGTGCAGGGCGGGCAGTGCTGTGCCCTCCCCTGGGCTCTGGGGCGAGGGCAGCGATGCCCCGGGTCAGCAATGGGATGTGCACGTCTGTAATAAAATGAATGGAAATATGCACTGCCCGTGGGGAAATCCTGCGCCGTACGCTGGGGGATGCTTGGGAAGTGGGTGAGTTTTGTACTTACAGGCACTGTTTAGAGCGGAAGAATGAAGAGTATAATTATCAATACAAGATGAGAAATGACAAAAATCAGTAGAACTCTGAAGCTGGTGAGGGAAACGCTGCCCTAAGGCTCTCTGCATCGATCCCAATGACCGCTCTGTCCTGGGGCTGTGGGAGGGGAGCCCACACTCACTCTGTGGTTTCCCTCTTCCCTTTATCCAATTTGTTCTCTTTCTCTCTCTCTCTCTTTTTTTTTTTTTTTTTTTTTTTTTTTTTNTTTTTTTTTTTACAAACTGGAAGTAAAAAGGTGAATCCTTTCTGAGTAAAAACTGTTTACACATAAGTGATAAAGCATCTGTGCCTGTCAGCTGCTCAGGAACGCGGTGCATGTTATGAGCAATGCATTATTACTGTGTCATTACTTAAAGACACAACTTTTGCATCGCCGTGCTCGCACTTACGCTTCATTATATCAAGGGACTTACTGCACTTCAGGATTCTCTCTCCTGCCGTGCGCCAGTCAGAGCAATGCATGGCTGCCAGCTTTGATTAATGGCCAGGAGGACCCGAAGGCATTTAATCAATCTCAAAGCTTTTTATTGCAAATATTCTAAAAAGAGCTTATTCCCATTACAAAGCAAACTGCAGATCAAAAATAAAAACAAAAAGGACTATTCTCTCATACAGGAACTGCAAGTGTCTTCCAACTCGGTGTTGGATTTTCAGGAGATGTAATTTTGGGCTGGTGTCAAGGCATACACAGACACACACGTGAGCAAACTCAGTGCAGCTGGCCAGCACGGCGGGGCTCCTGCCAGCGGGACCACGTCCTGCCCTGTGCTGGTGCACAGCCAACAGTTATGCAATGACAGAAACCTGACACTGCTAATGAAGTGGAATTGGGACCACGGTGAATAAGGGTCATTTTCACTTTTTTTTCCCCTTAATGCTTGGGATTAGTTGCATCATGTTGAACTTCCACAGAAACAAAGCGGTCCCCTCAGGGAGATCTTATTTCATTCCAGTTTACATTTTACTTTATCTTGTCTCACTAAGCAGATATGTTTGAGAAGCACGTATAGGAACTGTATTTCCAAAGATTTCTTCTCCATGTTTAATTCATTGTATCATACCTAAAAGACGGCCAACAACGTCAAGGGGTATTGACCAGCAGCAATTCAGCAGTTATGCCATTAAAAATACATAAGGAGGAGCGGAGCAGGAGGCCCTGAGGTGCCCTGCGTACAGCTGCCTCCCTGCAGAGCGGCCTGGGAGAGCCCTGAGGAGCTGCGGGCCTGTCCCACCAGCTGCCACACTGGGCCTCGTCCCCGCCACATGCTGGGTGCAGGCCCGCAGGCCTGCCAGCTCCAGGCCCACAGACACACCAGGAGCCTGCAGCTGCCTCCCCACGGCTCCAGCTCGCTGTCCATGGTATCTCCACGTTAAAACAGAGGGAAATGCACGGCTGGAGAAGAGCTGGGCTTTAATCAATACAGACCAAGAAGTCAATACATTTGTTTTCTGTAGAGGAGAGCAGTTCAACAACAAGAGAGGAGACAGCGAGGCCTGTATGTCTGCCTGGGGCCTGCTGCGGGTGACGGATGCGGCACAGCCCCCGGCCCCCTGCAGCCACGGCCACCCCGCTGGCCCCCAGGCACGGCCCCAGTGCCCCCTCCGCAGCAGTGAGGTGTTCGGGGCTCCAGCCACAGCCATCTCTGCAGCCAGCACGCAGACAGCGACAGATCTTCCCACAGACACTGAGGTAATAACTAAGAATTCACTGCAAAAAGAAAAAAAAAGGTGGATGGGGCCATAAGAAGCCAGTGCCTCCTGAGAAAGGATGAAGCAGCCTGAAACTGCCACGGCTGGCTCCATGGGTGTGCTGTGGGCTCTGCTGAGCACTGCGAACAACACCAGGGGTTATGTGGGAAACAAACACTGCCAAAATGCTGGGCTCCCAGGTAACCAGCCAAGGTTTCTCTACATTCACGTTCAGCCCTCACCACCCCACCATGATTTTTATGACAAAAGTTGTATTTCCAAGCAATAGTATTTAGAGACATATTTGTAAAACAGTTGAGCTGTGAATTACACAGAACTGAGGGGCTGCAAGGGACCTCTGGAGAAACCAACCCCCTTAAAGCAGTTCCTGAGCAGCACCACCATGTAGCGCACGGGGAAGGACGATGGCGGGTTTGGTCCCCGCGCTGCCCTGCCCCGAGGCTGGCTGTGCACCCAGGCAGCACGCAAAATGCTCGGGCTGGATTCCTCAGAGCCTGCCAGCTGCATCCTGCGCTCTTCACATCTCAGTGCCCCGAATCCTTCAATAATTTGCCTAGTTGCAATTCATATTTTATAGGCATTAAAGGTCCACGGCTGAGTGTCCTAGGCGGAGGAGATCTTGAAGATTTCTTCTGCCATTCATTTATTGTTCTTTAATATTAATTTGCATCGGCAGTGATCCTGACACCTGTCATAGGGAACAAGCCTTTCAGCTTGGAAAGATACCACGAGTTTGTAACTGACACACATTGACTTGGGAAGAAAAGGCAATTTATTATTTTTTTTTTTAAAGGAATGCATAATGAAAAAAGGATCCTGGCTGAGCTCTCTCCAGCAGAGATGGGGGTTTAAGTGATTGGAATAGAAAAACCTTCGCAGCCGCCATGTCTAAAAGCATTCGCAAAGAAAGGGAGCTGGATTAAAAGGGCAGAATTTCCTGAGACTATTAGGAAAATGTTAGGTCTCCTTTGAGTGAGCTGCTTGATCTTTGCAAATTTCCCTGTGCAGAATTGCTTTTTATGGTGTTCAACACAATGCTTCAAAGCACAGACATTGTACTTTAGTCCAACACTAGGACTTTGGTGGACCTCTGGAGACCATCTAAGTATTGAGCAGCTCTGAATTCACCTTATCAGAGCCTGTGCGAATGAGGACAGCACAGGAGGGTGGTGCAGGGTGAGGACCAGCACCGCGCACACCTCGTTGTGCAGAGCAGCGCACGGACAGCTCCTCTGCAAACACTGACATCCCGCACAGGAACCACAGAGCAGCTCCTCTAAGTGCAGTGCAATAGTTTAACTACCAGATTGCCAGATCCTGCCCATTTTTGGCAACACAATACCCCTCCTAAGCTGAAGGTTAGGCTGCAGCAGCTGTGGGTGTCTCAGAGGCGAGGGGCAGGCAGAGGGAGCAGGCTAGTGCTTTCTGCGCAGTCGAGAACAGCAGAAAACTGCAGCAAGGACAGAAAATGTCTGCATTTCTCACAGAAGGTAAAAGGGCAAAATAATCCACACTAGGACAAATCTAAACACTGAGTACAATGTAGAGAGGATTCAGTGAAGCCTGGATTGCCTGTCTAAGCCAGCAGTAGCCAGGTCCACAGGCACGCTGTGCTCCACCTGCAGATGCTCCGTATCTTAACTCCGTCATCAATACCCGATAGATTTAGCCTTTATGTCCGATAATCTGCTTCGCGCTGCAGGCACCCTCCCGTGTCAAGAAGGATTTCTTAATCTGTTGTAGTGTCTGCCTAATAAATTGGAGTCCTCGCTGTCAAACTCGTCTTTGTGCTTTTACAGATTCTCAAAGTACGATGCCCTCACGGTGTGCCTGCGGTCCCCACTTCTCTCCAGCTGAAGCTGAAGGAGAACAGTCACAGATCTGCCAAGGGTGCACGGGGGGCAGGCAGCCACGGGCTTGTGTTCCCTGATGCCAGATGCTAATGAACGCATTGATAAACATGCACATCAGGTATTCACAACAGAAAATCCTGCTTTAAGGTTTAACAAAGGGAATAACGTCCTGAATATTGGGAATGGCTCACTGCAGATCCAAATATTTAAATGGTGATGGGAGATTAATAACACCTTTCAGGAAAGGACAATAATTCATTGAATACATCCAAACCAGCACTCGTTTAAAGGACATTGTTTCAACAGCAACTCAATTAGCGGCTTAGCCGATAATCTAAAGGCACTTGTGTTTTATTTTTAATAATTAACATTTGGCATGTAGGCTGGCTTTAAAAGCCTGGATCTTGTAGGGAGGGGATCAGGCAGAGGGCCCGGGTGGACGCCCCATCCATCACGAGGGGCTGGGGGGGAGGAGGAGGAAGGAGCACAGGGCAGGAGCCAGGAACTCTGCATTCTGCCAGCGATGGACAATACAAGCCCAGTTCTCTTTAAGCACGTGCCCTTCTCATACATGTAGTCAGATGGCTTTAATAAGACGAGCCTGCTTCGTGCAGCAGAACCAATCCATACTTATTATTTTTCCAATAAAATACAGTTTTCTTCCACCACTGTGCAATCGCAGTCAATTCCCCACACCTTGTTTTTTCCTAACGCTGTTTAGCTGGCACCATTGTTTCATTTTTTAATGGTGTAGGAATAAAATGAGTCTCCTCAATGAAAGCTATCTGAATTAACACGAAGAAGCAGCTGAAAAGATTTCATTTTTAAAAAACAATCATGCTTTAAGCAAAGGAGAAAATGAAAGAAGAAAACGTGGAGAAAAAGTATCTATTTTTTAAAAGTTCTACCAAAATATTTGCTAGGTCAGAAAAAATCCCTCAGAGAAAGCTGGTCTGTGAGTGCTTTGTAACCTGAACTCCGTGCAGGAGAGCTCCATAAACCTGGCCCAGCAGGCAGGGAGCTGCTCTGCAGGGCCCTCACCCCAGCAGGCAGCGGGGAGCAGGAGGCAGCAGCTCGCCTGGGAGCAGCGGGACCTGCAGCCAAGAAGCCACCCCAGGGTGCCTATGGGGGGCATGGGAAGGGCTGCTTATTTATTACTATCTGGGTTTCTTGGGTGGTAAAATTAAAAAGCAAAGTGCACTGATCCGAACCCACTGTTCACTGCCCTGCTCAATGCTGTGCAAGCAGCACACAACGGAGCAGGCCTGGGCTCTGCTTCCTGGGGTCAGGAGGCACCATCTGCCATGGAAACGGGAGCTCAGCCCGCAGTGAGGAGGCAGCTCAGCACCTCTGCAGCAATTAGGGGCTGTCTGACAGCGCGATGGTGTAAGCACTGCTGCTCCATGCAATGTGCACACGCAATTTCCAGCACCAAAGGCATTCACCCTGCAGAGAGCCAGTGCCGTGCATGCTCCTGCCTTCCCGTGGGTCCTGCCCTGCTCAGCAACAGGGACCCTCCTGGCACCCTCCTGCACTCTGGGACCAGGAGCCCCAGCCCATTCATTCTGCATGCTCACAGGTCACCTCCACCAGCGTCCCATCCAACCCTGACCCTAACCGTCTCCATTGGCCTCCTCTCCACCCTTATAGAACAATCATAGAGTCATAGAATGGCCTAGGTTGGAAGGGACCCCAAGGATCATCAAGTTCCAACCCTCCTGCCACAGGCAGGGCCACCAACCTCCAGACCTGGTACTGGATCAGGCTGCCCAGGGCCCATCCAACCTGGCCTTGGGCACCCCCAGGAACGGGGCAGCCACAGCCTCTCTGGGCAGCCTGTTGTGCAATGGAAGTTACCAGTCCCACGCTGTTATTGGGATGCTGATAGAAGTTGACACCACTTCAGAGGAGAAAGGACACACTGATACTGACAAGTTATGAGATACTGGATGTCAGCCCTCCCTCTTTGTTGTGTAAGTGATGCTGTAGGAAGCCCACAGCTTTGGGATCACAGGTCCAGCTGGAACAGGCTCCTGGAGATCACAGAATCCCAGAGCCACGGGGGCTGGAAGGAACCTCTGGAGCTCCCCCAGCCCAACCCCAGTGGGTCACAGAGCCCACCCAACCACAGCAAGGAAGCACCCCCAGCCCTATGGGCTCCCCGTCCCGGTGACCCACGCACCCCCAGCTCAGGCAGAACGGAGCTGGAAGCAAACACTGCTGAGCACGGCTTGCTAAAAATATCTTGCAGGAAGCAAGATGCCCAATTACAAATTTGTTATTTTTGATAAAATACTTCAAAGCTAATGAGAGCTCACACAGAGAGAAGGAAGATAACACGAGGCATTTTTGTTGTCTTCTCTTAACAATGATTATGCCATAAGTGAAAACCCGGATCAAAGTAGGAGGTATGAAAATAAGACTGGCAATCAGAAAAGGAAAACTGATCTAAGTGATGCTAATGATCTGAAAGGCTCTGGAAGATCTGTTAATGGTGCTGGTGGAGAAGGGGGAGAAGCCACAGCTGGAGCTCCCCAGACACTCGGGTTTCAGGAGCCCCCAGCACGCACTGCACTAACACAGGGCCACGTGCCGGCACGCTCCCTCTCACCAGACCTGGCTGCCCCAGCTCCCACTGGTGTTCTGCCTGTCCCCATCCCATCCCACCCTGCAGTGCTCAGCGCTGCCCTGCTGTGACTGGGGGCTCAGAGCATGCTCCAAATCGAGAGGCTCAGAAGGATGGAGGCCCTCTGAACACACAAGAAGAGTTCCTAAAGCTCACCCTGAGCAAAGCGTGTCTCTGGGCACGGGCACTGCTGGCTCACGGTGTGCTGTGCCAGCCAACTCACCTGCTGCAAACACTTTGGGATGGAAAAGGACAAATGTCCCGGAAGCAGAGAGCTAAGATGGAGGAAGGAAGAGCACTTCTGTTCTGTCTCTGTTCTGCAGGGAGACACCCGGCCTCAGCAGCACATTTCAGGATTGTGAGCTTGATAGAGGAGCCATCAACACAGCCACAGCCCATGGATTTACGTGCAGACAGCACAGTTTAAAAACGTTAGCAAACTCCAGTGACAGTATTTAGAAACACACCATAGGAGACCCAAGGGCTCTGCAGGGGGTGCCCTGCATGCACGGCACAAGCTGCCGGCCTCCCTAAAAACGCACCAAGCTCCAGACTTTCAAGCATTGCTTCCGAAATCAATACAGGAAAAGGTAAATCCACAGCCCAACACCAACAGTGTTTGCTTCTGACTTTGGATGATCAAGATTGGTTGCACTTCTCTATTATGATACGTGTCAAAACTTCCCCCATATTTCAAAAAAATCACTCTCAATTTGTGTGCAGAAATGGAAAATTCAGGTGGTAAGGAAGTTTCAGGAAGCTGTAAGAGAAGAGCTCGTTTCCCTGCTGACAGTTCTGGTTTCACAGGGTTCATGCATGGCAAGATTAAAAGCAACACCTCCAGTGCCCCGAGACAGAAACTGAATTTGGGAAGTGGCTCCCCAGCAAGATTCAGTCCCCACAGAAATGAGTGCAAGCTGGGGGCTCAGATGATTCTTACAAGTTCTCCTGTATTTCTGGAACACCATCTACGATCATTTTTCTTTCCAACATCAAGGAATTTTTAAATGACAAAGGTGCGGCAGTAAAGTGGATTTCTCACGTTGTAAAGAAGCCCATATATCTCCAAGAACTTTTATGATTAAGGTTAGGAAATTATTTTTCAGTTCAAAAAACAGTAAAATATTTCAGTTAGAATCCTCAGAACAACCTCAGAAAGCGAGAAAGGTTTTCAAAAGAGGAAATTAAAGACAAATGAAGCAGAGGTACTTGGAAGATGGATTACGTTGAGTGTCTTACTTTAATTACTAACACCAATCACCCCTTTTAATAAAACATCAGCTGCTTTACTTGTCAGGAATACTGACTCAA
The DNA here is from genome assembly GCA_013396635.1 of Penelope pileata. Lineage (NCBI taxonomy): Eukaryota > Metazoa > Chordata > Aves > Galliformes > Cracidae > Penelope > Penelope pileata. Next base: position 22,592 of record WBMW01003380.1, read on the forward strand.
ATCATTTTAAATGTAAGATGCAACAACACATTTTCTGCTAATGATTTCTTGGGCGTATTGCTCGTCATTGGTTGCAACGGGAAAGATTTAGGTACGATATTGCAGGGGTGTTGCACAAACCTGGGAGTGCCTAGCAGCCCTGGGAGGGGCAGCTCAGGGCCACCCTACACCCAGCTAGAATTAGGGGTTTCCATGATTATTATTTTTTAATTAGCAATTAGGGGTTTGTAGGCAGAGGTTTTTAGGTTCAAGGAGTTCTCTTTTTCTATTCTCACAAACAGGAATTGCAGGAAACTCTTAATTACAGCTTTGATATCTTTAATTAATGGCAGCCACGACAGAGCAGCACACGCGCTCTGTCCAGACACCGGACGTGTATGGCTGCAAGCAGACACGTTCTCTTCTTCATCCTGGAGCCCCTGCAGAGGTGCAGACCCCCCGCACCTGGTAACACTACCAGGAGCACACTGTAACCCCCCCAGTGCTCCAGCCTACGTTGGTGTGAGGAAAGGTAACTGCCCTGGGCAACCTGAAACCTGGTCACCCAATAAATCGGAAATCGGAGCAGACCATACACATTGCAGTCCTTCATCCGGAGGAATCAGTGAGGATTTCTCATTTCTAACTTCTGTACTTTGCACTTGATTGTTCCCGTCCTCCAGAAATTAGCATAAAGCCAGAGATAACGAATACTAGCAAACTGATTTAGAGCTCCGGAGCAAAATAATTGATAAATGTTTAAAAAAAAAAAAAAAAAAAAAACCTAAAGAGTTCAGCTTTGAGGATTCTTGAGAAAAGGCTGCAGAATGCAGATTTACATTTCAGACACACACTCATTCTTTTCGGAAAGTACCGAACACAATATTTATATTCATTTTGCAGTACTTGCAGAGCTGATTGATGTGAACCTATTCATATTTAGATAACCTATGAATCAACAAAATAAAAATCCTCATATTAAGAAGAAGAATAGGAGAAAGAGAAGGAGGAGATGGCAACTTCATCCCCAGCAGCAGTGGCCCGTGGGGAGCCATGTTCTGACATTCCACAGCCCCAGCCCCGCCGTGCCCAGCTGTGTGCCCTGGGCAGTGCCTCCAGCACAGGGGGACGTGGCAAACAGGGGACACGAGGGCTCACCAGAGCACCCAGGCCCTTTGGATGCACACATTGATCTTGAGAAAAAAGAAAAATATCCCACCAGAGAAACACATGCCTGAAAACAGGCTAGCACAGGTCTAGGTGGGGCTCGCAGGAAGATGTGAGCTCAGGGGTTCAGAAGGATGCGATGACAAGAGGACGTGATGCACAGCATTCACTGGAGGTTGAATGGTGTGGAGGAACTGGAGTAGACACCTGTTCTGCAACGAAGCTTGGATATAGAAATCCCTTAGGGTTGCTGTGTAAATTTAATGTGTTATCGTATGAAAAAAAGCTCTTCTGTGAAAACATCTGCAAGTTTTCACACTCTTCCAAGGTTTCTGCAGTTATTTAATTCATTTTCCACATACCATTTGGTTGCTTTTCACATGAATGAGAATGATATTTAAAATCTATTCCACAATTTAATTTTGAAATGGTAGACTCTGCCCATTCGTGTGTTCATGGGCAGCGATGGGTCCCTGGGAGGAGAGGAGCTTCCACAGAGAAGAGTTCAAACCTCTCCAGCCAGCAAGAAAAGAGGTGAGAAGGAACTGCATAGCACTGAGCTGTCAGAAGAAGTAAAAAACTAAATAGAGCAGATGTGGCAATATAAGCATTCGTAGTTTAGAAGCCAAAGCATTTGGTCTTCCCATGATCTAATGGAATTACAACAAAACAGAGCACGAGGCACACCAACACTCTGCTTGCAATGCACTCCAGCAGGTCCAACTCTCAATACACAGCTTTGCATAATCATGGTGTTCTCAGACTGGTACAAACCCAGGGCACCAGCAGACACCACCTTCCTCTGGAGAGCAGGGCAACGATCAGGAAGGGGAACGATGGCAGGGGCTGGAAGCTGCTCTTCTGGGCGGCCCTCGGTGCTGCTCAGTGAGCCAGCAGCCCTGCTCCCATCACCCACAGCCCCTCCATCCCTGGGCACCGTGCGGCTCTGCTGATGGACATCGGGTCAGTGGCAGTGGTCAGAGGGAACCTTGTCCCCACCCAGGCTGGCCATGGGGTACAGGCGTGGGCTCTGCCCTCTGTTTCGGAGTCTTAAAGCCATATCAGAGCTGTATTTGGCCCAGATGGGAGCACCATCTTCCAACCACGGATCTATCAAGAGCACACAAGCGTAACTGTACCTGCAATCAGGCCGTGACTGGCAGGAATCAGGGCTGCCATGAATATTGCTCGGTAGGATTAATTCTTAAGATCATTCTGAACCCTTTATATAGCTAGCATTGATTTCAAAGAGCTGCTTGCATTTTAAATCGCATCTACATGCTTTTCATTTACAATTCAATTTACCTTCTCATGAAGGAGCCGTGGTAATGTGTTCTCATTTTCACAGGAAACGCCTGAACTCCTCTGGTTGGAAGATGCAGTTGTGAAACTTCCGTGGAACAGAGGCGAACAGAGGGGCTGGGCAGATGAGACTGCTGCAATGGAAAGCAGGGCTGCAGGGCGAGCGGGAGCTGCTGAGCTTCCATTGCTTTTGGAACAGAAGTGGCCCAGAGGAATTAAAACAAGGCTTGAGATACAGCAGTGCCCTTCATCCAGAGAATCACTGAGGCTGGAAAAGCCCTCTGAGATCCACGAGCCCATCCCCAGCCCACGAAGCCACATCTCCATGGTTCTGAACACACCAGGACTTCATCAACCTCCTCATTAACAAGAGAAAGCTATTCAGATTAAGGAAAACATTCCTGCTCCTTTTAGGAGATCCCAGAAAGCCATAAAGGCCCTGAAGAGCAAACAACGTCAGCTCCATGATTCAAACATCTCCATAACGCATCTCCATTGTGAGGGAATTCAGCTATGAGGACAAAGGGGCTCCGCAAGAGCTTTGCTCCTTCTTTAAGCCTTAGGTGTGAAAGCTGCTGCAGAACTAGGGAGCTTATGCCCATGTGCTTGCACTCAACCCAAGGACAGGACTTGGCACAGGTAAGCATCCATGCAGACCAGGGGTATTGGGCTCCCTTTGCTTCTGGGACTATTTCATATCTAAAACTGCACTTTATAACTTTAAGTTGCTTCTTCACAGGTGTAAAGATACGCCATTGAACTTTCTTTTTCTGTTAGGATACTCTGTGGAGCAATGATTTGCAACTCCAAACCACCAACCACCCTACGATCAGTATTTTCTGCAGAGGAAGCAGGAGAGCAGCGGGAGGACGGGACGCAGAGCCGTCCCTGGGGCTGAAGGCAGCACGCGGTCCCCAGCCCGCGGTGACCTGGTGCCATCAGAGCAGGAGCTGCCTCAGCCACAGTGCAAGGAGCAAACCAACACCAATGTTATAAATGTAGCTCTTTGCTTTTACCTCTTCAATCCTTATCAGAGCTACAATTGGATCTTGCTCATTCTTTAACAGCAAGAGATGCTTGCTCATTCACTTTTCAAGTTTTCGAGGTTGAAAACAGGAGCTGAACAGGTGCTCAGCGCTCAGACAGCACAGACCCAGAGCACAGATCTGTCACGCATCGCTGCTGCCATCCAGGATGGAACTGCCCATCGTTTCCCCTCTGACTTGCTCAAGTTCTCTTAACTTTCTGCATAGCAAGAACTGCAGCAGAAAACAAACTCACTTTCCATTTCCTCGCACAACCACAGAAGCCCCTGAGCGACATGCTCCGTGAGCGCACACCCTCGGCTCACTGCTGTCTGTCAGCAGACGCTGACCTTTGTGGATGTGCTGTTGGTTCTCCTGATGCAGGGAGGCTGATGGTTCCCTGCTCAGCGGGTAGGTGCGGTGCTGCTTCACCTCAGTAACCACAGTGGGAAGCACTCCAAGGAGAGCATGCAAGCTGCCTGCAGCCAGCCCCTTCCTTGCCTTAACATAAGAATAGCTCCTGCCTGAACACGGACAGGAAACGAATCACAACATGGCTTTGGCCAAAATCGCTTTCAGAGCAAAGTCACCTGCTGAATGAATGAAACCAGAAACTGCATTCACTGGGAAGCGCTCTGCTGGGTGACTCCTTTGGCAAACACCTGCACACAGATCGCCGGGTGCTGCCCGCAGACACGAAGCTTTCTGGGAGCAGCAGGCACACCAAGCAGGACAGCAGAGAGCCGCAAACTGAAAGGCTGCCCAGCATCGCCGTGCTGGTTGTTCTGTTTGCTGGTATCCCAGAGAGAATGATGTAAACATGATGTGCCCAGCCTCTCCAGGCCCCAGGCTCCGTGGGGAGCAGGAGCAGCCCGACAGTCACCCAGCCATTCTGCAGGAGGGAATTGGTTCACCGGCTGAAATGGTTTGGGGCACTGCGTGCAGCACATGCAGCTTCAATGGGGAGCTGCAAGCAGAGTCAGCTCCAATCCCTTCAGGAACACCACATCACAGAGAATTCATCAGAAGCTGTACTGTATAACCCTACAATCTAAGCACAGTTATATGGCAGGTTACTTTTCTTAGTTCTTCCCAAGCACAGGGGTTGCTGTGGTTGGTCAAATGAAGCCCTTGAACGTTCTGATTGCTTTACTGACTACAGGCCAATTTCCCACAGCCTTAGCACCCAGTGCCACCCCACATTGCAGCCTCGAGCACTGGGCGTTCTGCTCTGCCAGGAGCTCCCCCGGGGCAGTGGGGTACGCCCCATCACCTCGCTCCAGCAGCTCACTGCACAGCTCCACGTGACAACAGCGGACACACAGATCACCACGTGCTAACAAGTTCCGTCAGGCAGGCACAGGTCTGTGAAGGTCTGATAAAACCCACGTAAGTCACCGCTTTTCCCTTCCGGAGACACCAGCAGCGAGACACCCAATGCTGACCGAGCCCTGGGGCTGCTCTGTGCCTCGCCGCAGCCTCCATCCCCACACACTGCCATCACCTGTCATAAGGAGGGTAAATTCCTCCACGTTCCCTTACCCTGGCGTGAAAACCAACAGGAGAACTGCACATGCTCGAATCTGCCTCCGTAGTGTTGGAGTACCCATCTAGCATCTCGTTAGTAGCTTCCCTTCATCTTGCAACTTTAATTAGCAGCTCCAGTCTGGGCTTTACCCTAAGACAGCCATGGGTGATGAGTGCTAGTTAATGAATTATTCAAGTAAATTAAGGGACAAGGGGAGTTCTCTACCTGCCTAGGACTGATGCACACTTCATTAGCAAATATTTTCACCTGTGACAGTCACAGGTACCTCACAGATGGAATTGGTGCACTCACCCGAAATGGGATCTGTCTACGTCCACGTTAATGTCAAACCCAGAATTTTATTTCTACAGAGATTACATTAACAGTGACAGTCAGTAAATTGGATCCTCGGGATGATAGGATATCTTCATTAACCCTGGGCAGTGCCAGGAAGGGCTGTGCAGGCACGCTGTGCCAGTGCCCAGTGTTGCCCAATGGGATCCTGATGGGACCCACCAGCAGCCCTGCAGACCTCCGGGCTGGGACTTCGACAGCTTTCAGCAGCATTTAGCACCAAGAGCACACGAGGGCTTGGTACCATGCCATGCCAGGCTGCATCGACCCAGTCCTCCAGCCCCCCTGGAGCTTCATGCCCAGCAGCGCCATGGCAAGAGCAGCTCAGGAGGAGCAGCACTCCCTTGTACCTGCAGCCTCCCAAACAGCGCGTGTGGCACAGAGATGCTCTGAGAGTGTCCCTCGGTGTCCCTGCCTGCACCCCATGGTGACACATGTCCCTGGGGAGCAGGAAGGTGCTGCCCCACGGCATCGTGCTGCTCATCCTTCCAACCAAGGCGTACCCACAGGTCACCACCACCTTCCCAGGGGGAGGAGCACTGCACAGCACGCCCAGTGTGGGAATGTTACATCCTTACAGCGGAAAATAACACAACAAATACATGATCCTTGCAGCATATGGAAACTGCTGGAAGGATATCAGTCAGGATTTGGTACTTGAACCCCTGGCACACTTTACTGCATGAAGCAGACATCGGACACCTGACAGGTACATAGGCAGAGCGAATAAACCACCCACAGCCGGCTGTCCCGAGGCTCTGCGGCACAGCAGCCCCGCCATGGCAGCGCTCCCCAGAGGGCAGCCAGCTGCTCCTGAGGATATTGATCTGCTCCACTCTGCTTCCCTAATTGCCACCGCTGCAGTCCCCTCCAATTAGCCCGCTCAGCTAACGGCGCAGCTCCCCCAGCATTCATTATCTGGGCTGGTGACAAAGTCAAAGCTAGCTAAGAAAGAGCCCCAAAGAATACAAAAACAGCACAGCAGTGACTGCTCCCGGCGTTTTCCCTTGCCTTGCAGGATTGCAGCGTGCAGCCAGGACTGGAAGCTGTGGGCACGGGGCTGCACAGCCCCAGCAGTGCTGCGGGGAGGCACTGCCTCCCTCCAGGGAGGGGAGAACTGACTCCCAAAGGTAGATTGAGCTGTTTATCTATAGAAGACATTATGGGCTTGTGAACAGAGGACGCATGGACAAATAACTGTGGGGTAAAGGCACAGAAATGCTTTTATTTATCAGGTTGGCTCCACGGGCAATGATAGAAATATCCTTTTCCCACCCGACTCAGTATTGATTCCACACTGATGACTTTTCTCAGATGATCTTAATCCACTTAACACAGCCCTACTGATATCACAACTTGACCTACTTGTTTTTAAGGAGGTAAAACCCACTTGCACGGTACTACAGCAAACAGCAGCAACAGGCAGGTACCGCCTGCAGCCTGGCAGAGAAATCTCTGAGAATCGGCATGGGTTTGGAACAGCTCTTTCCTCATTACAGAATGCCATGAATCCATTGGTTTTGTGGATGGCACGAAGGGCCCCAGCGTGCCCAGCTGCTGGTGAGCCTTGGGAAGCAGCACTGGGACCCAGGAGCCATCAGCCCACGTCTCCCCAGAAGCACAGCAGTGACTCCGTGGAAGCTTTAGCAGGGATGTAAGGACGGGCAGCTTACTGCTTCCTTCTGGCGTGAGCCTACCCTGGTGGTAAGGTGTCACGGGCATGGACAGTGCTGGGCTCGGCTATATCTTCTGCCTTCAGTTATGGAACAGAAATAGGGCTTGCTTCATCAAGTGTAAGAAAAATATTTACATACTTACATCTATTTACACAATAATAGACTGTTAAAATGCTCCAGTAATCATTACTTGGAGATCAGACGTGAAACCGTATTGTGTACACCAGGAAAATTAGCTTTCCGGTGAAACATGGCATGACCTTCAACTGCTGGCACTCAGAGCAGCCTGCGCTCAGCATTCATACATAAATGCATACATTTGGAATTCATAAGATACAGCATGAGATGGATTCAACCCTAGTGAATGCTGAGTTCTATCTTTCACTTCTGCACACCTACCAGAAATAAATATTCACTAGCACGCCCAGGGTACTCCTGCCAATGCCCATCCACTTCCAGATCAGATGCAGGAATTTTTCATCCACAAATGCCATTCAAATTCAAAAGTGAATGTGATTTGGGAAATAACTTATCTCTAAGAAATACATTTAGTGTCACGCGTCTCAGGGCTTCCACTACAGTGGTACAACACGTTCTCCTGTCTGTCTCCATCGTTCTCTGCTCTGTGACTGTAAGCGGGGGCCCAGGAGGTGCTGGGCAGCCCAGCACCCCGAGCTGCCCTCGTCACCATCGCACCCAGGGCAGCTGCCAAATTAAAGGCATCCATTTTGTGGCTGGTTATTACCACCTGATCACCCGAATGTCAGACAGATACACCATGCTGGGTGAGAGGGAGGAGCTGGGCCAGGGGAAACTGAAGGAGGGTGCCAAGAGGACAAGATGGAAAAGGCAAGTTTGCCAGAGTGACATAAAGAAACGTCATACAGCAAGATTGTGGCCCTTACGATCAGAGGGAAAATAATTCATTGATCTAGTTGAAAAGAAACTCAATAGTTCTCATTTCAGAGGTCAAAAGTTACATTTAAGGGCTGTTAGGCTTCAGACCCAGCGATGACGCGGGCAGGGACCAGGAACGGGGTGGGCAGCTGCAGGGGACAGCAGCACCATGGATGGGAGCCCTGCTTTTGAAAATAAAAAGAGTAAAGCTTGACCTCCTTGACAAGAATCTACAAAGAGATTTCAAGGGAAGAAATGGATATTTTAGTTGGCAAATCTAGGATGCAAATCTGAAGAGAAAATGTATCTGAGCGTCATCTTCATGGAGATAGCAAGTTACATTTTCAAGAAGAGAGAGACAGGAAAGGAGGGAGGGCGTGATAAAGGGGATCCAAAGCCGCCCACGCAGCAAAGCCGTGGAATAGGGCCCTTTACAAGATGTACTTGAGGGAAAAATAAAAAAAACAAACGAATAGGGGACAGAGATTTACAAGTCAAGCAGCACTGAAGATGAGTGCAGCTGGTGATGCTGAAGCTGGGTGACAGATCATAGAAATGCAAAGTGACGGCATTTTGGCAGAACTCCTGCCTTTCCTCTGCACGTTCTGTGCTAACATTCCTGAGGATTGTGTGGAGCTCTTTGCCCGAACAATGCTCAGTGGATCCAAAATCCTCCATACATCACACCAGGAGGATGCGACCATCTCCGGAGTATTTGTATGGGTTTAGGAGGAGTTCATCTTAAATATACCACCAAGCTGAGGCCATACGTTAGCAGACTTTCCTCGGTTACAGAGTGCTTTAAAGGTGCAGACGAGCCCACCCATCCCAAGACACACCATCAGGTTCTGGTACCCAGACTGCGCTCTGGCATCGTTTGTTCCTCTCTGTATCACAGCAGCTAAAGCGTAGGACCTAGCCCAAAAACCTTCATTAATCTCCAACAGTGGATCCAGGTGAACCTACCCTGATCAGAGATCTCTATAACACATAAATCGTACCTCACACCTCTGGCCTCCATAGTTTGTAGTTACTTGTACTGTTTCTGACAGAAAATTACTATGCACAGAAAAAAAAAAAAAGAAAACAGCACTTGGCATACCAAGTTACTTCAACCAACCTAAAAACCATTTGTGCCCTAAGAAAAGCAAAAACCTTTTGGGTGCTTTGTAAAACGAATGACCCCAAGGAGGAGTTCAGAGAGATGTTCACAAACGCCTGTAGAAAAATGCTGGCAATGGAACGGGTGCAGCCCCAGCCATGAGCTGGGTGGAGGAGGAGATGGAGGGACCTTTCCCCAGCACCGTCCCCCCTGCTCAGCAGCCCCTCACGCTGCCCGCAGGCAGGGCACGGCTCTGGGGCCTCTCCCTGGGCTCAGCAGTGACTCAGGCACAAGTCAGAAACACTCAGGCTCCTGATTGCTGAAACTACTCGGGGAAAATAAGCTGTAGGCTCCCGCGTCACTTAGATTCTTTTCAAGATATTATTAAAAGACAATTTAAGAAAAGCTTTTAAAATTAATTAACATAGACCGTGAATCATCTCCACAGCCATAGTAGGGGTCTAAGGGAAGAAATGAAGAAGAATTACTTAGCGCCGTCCATAAATCCATAGCCATAATGCAGACTGAAGCGTCTGTATTGTTTCCAATAGAGTGAGGCTATAATTTATAACAAATACTTGTTATTTGTTCTTGTGATGAGACACTAATAATGACAGCAGCACTCTAAGCGGCGCTCAGAACACATCTGATGACGCCTAGTGCAATCTGCACGTGGGAAAAGCAGGCAGACACCGCCAAGAAAACACCCGTCTGGGATGGGGGTAGACAACCTAAACCAGTGGCCCGTTGTCATACCACATCTGAACAACTTCCAGCTGCTGGGCAGACCTTGCTCTAGAAGGAGAAGCCAACGCAATGGCTCCAGGAATGACTTGGAAAGGCTCTCGCCTGGCCCTGTCTCTGCACAACAGGATGCTCCCACCCCCGGTGCAATGGACAACAAACGGCTGCGGCCAATTTCCCCAACAAATCCACTGCAAGAAGTATGACACTTCCCAAGGAGCAATTATTTCAACTGTGACTTAAAACTTCATTAAACTGTGCTCTCATCTAGCTTCAAAGAAGCTAAATAACTGCAGCTCCCTTCTGAGCTCTCAGGGCCCAGAAGAAGGCACAGACCCCGGCACAGCTCCGCTCCCGGGCACGGCGCTCACACAGGGCTGAGCAGGGCCCAGCACGCCCAGCTCTGCAGTGTGGGAATTCTGCAATCTCTAGAAAGGATTTATGTGAGCCATCAGTAAGTCAGGATGAAAAATCCAGGAGCAGCTCAGTGTCATTAATTGTTCAAAGCGATCGCAATCTCACACAAAATGAAAAACCAACTCTGAAGCGCTTCCCATAGCTGAAAGTCACTTCTTGCTCAAAATGGAGTCCTCTTCAAGGTCTGCATAAAATGTACTCTTAAACATTATCTTTTCAGGTTCATTTCTCTCAAAAACCATGTAGTCAGGAACAGATAGTGTAAAATGGAGCAAAATTTGCAACCAAACTTCCGCTGAAGTTGAAGATGGTCGTTAACAGACCTAATTCTTCATTCCATTACGCATCGCACTAACAAGCGCAGGAGATCTGTATGCTGACACAAACAGCTTTGTTATTTATAACCGCTTTAAAGTATGAATTTGAGTTTATACAAATGGAGATAATAAAAATCACTTTTTTCTTAAATAATCTAATTGAATTGGTCTACTAATTTAAAATAAATGGGACGGAATGAAAATGTTCGACAATTTCAAAATAAATTAAGTGTGGAACCAGGTTACACTTAATCAAGCTGTCACACAAATTAGCGGCTCCACTCCGTGAGTGCTCTTTAAAGAAATCCTGTGCTGGTGAAAATGTTTATGGAGCCATTGCAGGAACTATCTAACTCTTTCTTCAAGACCAATGAATGCTAACGAGGGCAGCTCCCGCGTCCCAAAGACCTCAACGCCAGAGCTTTGCTGGACAGAGGAACTCCCCCCACCAGCCTGCTGGGGGTAAGCCACAGCAAGTGCTTTCCAAACATAATTCTTAGCCTGCAATACCTGAAGATCACCAGCTCTTCTCCAGACAAAGCGTAAGAGCGAGCATTCTGGGTTCTGCCAGCACAGAGGTATAGCTGTACATTACTAAGCAGCACACACACGTAGCCAAATTAATGTTCTTCAACAAAAAAAGAAATCTTTTACCCTGCTATGAATATGTTTGTATTGATCTTCTGCACCCAGTCAAACTTTCTGCTGGCAGATGTGCTTTGGATATTGTAATTCACCTGCTTCGAGCTTATGAATAATGTGTCAAGTCCTCTCCAAAGACGGCAAACATTTGCACAGAAATTGTATTCCAAGTAACATAAACTTTGATGAACCGTAAATACTGCACATCATTTGCTACTACACAAAATAATATTACTCTGTGCTATTACGATGTATTACCTTCCATCTAGCAATTCAAAAGGTTTGCCACGGCCCCCGCCCCCCGCAGAGCATCACAGCGATTTCAACACCCGCATGCACTGAGCATCAGAAGCTTTGGACTGCATTTGCTTGGTGGCTGCTTTCAGCTTACGGATTCGCAATCACTGAGCATCACATCCCAAAAGTATTTTACCATGAAATATAATCTTGCTGAGATAGTGGGTTCCCTTTGTGACTCCTGGCAGCCAGTGGGCTCCAACTGGCCATCCACTTCACACCGCAGCTGCCAGCTGGCCCACCCGTACCTCTGCATCCCATGAGTGCACACTTTGTGAACGCTTCCAAACAGCTCTGCGAGCCTGCACTTGGCTAATCCGGTAAAAGGAAAACATATTGAGATGTGTCTGAGATATTAAGAAGCATGCCTTTCAAGACAGTGATTCTAGGAGCGATTTAGAAATGAATTTTGCTATATGAAATCTTTTCCTTCACTGTTCACTTTACCTAGCTCATATAGAAATAAAAAGCAGGAATCAGCATAATCCATTGGAAGAGCAATGCTTCAAGAGTTATTGGAATTAAGTCCCAGAAATATGTGCAGTGCTCTGGGTTATTACTATTTTCATAAACAGAATAATGTGTTCTCTGGGCACACGGAGCTTCATTGCAGCAAACATTAATACTAAAATAGATGGTGGGAGGGAAAGGTGAACTGCTGCTGGGGACAGAAGGCCATAGGAGCAGAAAGGAAATAAATGCCAGGGAGCAAACCCACTCCAGCTACCTACACTCAGACACGACAGGCAAACTAAGACATTCATTAGCTATATCACTGCTTAAGCCTTGTTGATATTTGCCAAAGAACGCACACTAACTCAAAATACATCAACAAAACTACTGCACCTGATGAGCATCACAGGAAGCGCTCTGTGCGCCTCCAAAGCCAGGATCCACCTCCAACCACTGCCCAGGGACAAACCAGTGCGGGTGGGTCACAGAGGGGTCCTGCAGAGAGCAATCCCCCACCGGGCATTCAGACCCAGGGCACGAGGGGAATGCTCACCCGCCAGGCCCTGCCAGAACCACGACGTGCAGGAAGGTTGCTGGGATGAAAAACTCACAAATCAAACAATAATTAAATTTGCAAATTAAATTCTGGCCATGCGCAAGACTCTACCCTAAAAAAAAAAATAACTGTGACAAAAATATATCTCCCTCTCTCTCTTTTTCTGCTATTTAATAGTCTCAGAATGAAAAGTCGAGTACAATTTTCTAGTCCAATTGTTCCTGCCGGGGGGAAAATTGCTCATCATAATTAGGCCGCTTTCATAACAGATCCGCCCGGCACCCGGCTCCTGTGACTGCACCGTGCCTGCGGTGGGCACCCACACCTGTGTGTGTGTGCACAGGGCCTGGGCCACAGGCAGAAGGCGAAGCTCAGCAGCCATGGGAAGATGCCGAGGGGATGGCTTGCTTGTCACAGCCTGGGCTCGGCCTGCGCGCCATGGACAGGCCTCAGAGCGGGGTGCTGGGAGGAGGCCGCCCACACCAGCGCTCATTGCACAGCCAACGCAGGGAGCTTTGCTGCGTGGTCAGCAAGTTCTGTGGGTTTGCCTCGTTATTTAGCTTGGAAAATTGATGGGTTCTCTCCAGAGGAGAAACACGACCAGCAGCTCAGGGACACCAGAACACCACTGCATGTGCTGCCTGCACCCTTTCACCCAACGGGGTCCTGTAAGCCTCGCAGACAAGCACTGCCCATGCCAGGGACACCACTGACCGGTCCCAGCAGACACGTGCTGCTCCACCAAGAGCTGGCAGTCAGGTCGGCACCACCAGCCCCATATCTCCGACCAGGACTGACTCTGCTCACGGATTTGGCACACCTGGCACATCAGTGGTTCACTGGCAGGCACCACGGAGGGCTGTAGGCTCAGGGCTGGTGCCATCACGCAGAGCAGGGGCACAGGGGAGCAACGGGAGGGGCTCCAGCTGCTCATCTGACCCCTGGTCTGGGAAACTCAAGCAAAAGAAACAGCCCCACTCCTTGAGAGCCTCCACAAGTGCCAGGAAAACGTTCCAGTAGTAGCTGAGTCTTCCATTTCTTAAGTGCAGGTTTCCAAAATCCTGGAGGGCGACAGTCATATAGAAGTTGGAATGGGACGCTAATATTTTCATTTCTAGCTGAAACGTCTCACCAACAGTTTTCTTCGTGTTCCCTCTTTCTCCAGAAACAGCCCTAAGGGATTTTCAGTGTTAATGGGGCATGGTGCAATTCAACACACCAACATCTTCTGAAGGACTTTCCTAAATTACTTGGACAGCGCACACCATGATTCTCAAGCCATTGTGTAAATTTACATCCTGAAATGTCTTACCAAAAATCCCAAACAATTAAAGTCACTTGAAGAGTAAAGGACAGCATTTTCTTTACGAAGAGGAATTTGACTGTCATTTCTGTAGCAGAAAGATGCAAGTTAGCCCTTGCACGTTGTTGCAAACTGCTCTTAAAAGATTGGGAAGACTGGAATGGCTTCCTCCAATCACTGCCCACAGTACTAAAAATCTGCTTACCCACCATAAAATGAGAACAGTTGTATGAGAGACCCTTAATACCTGAGATACCTTACCACTAATTAAATATTTTTTGACTTTGCATTAAAAATGTCACTGAAATGCTAATATTTCATTTTAGATTTACTTAATAACTCTCTCAAATGAGACGTTTAACAGTATAACACTGCCGGGGTGGGAGCCTGATTACAAGTTAGAAGTGGTCTGGGGAGCACAATCCTAAAAAGTGCATCTTAAGTGCTGCAGTGCAGTTTAACTTATATCCAGATGACCTAAAGCAGTAGCTAGGCAGTGAAACTCTTCGACATTTCTATGAATATAGCAAACACAAGAAGTAGGACATTTTTTCAGTTTACTGATTTAATTGCTATAAATGCGTAATATTCAAGATCATTTTGACATGACACATCAAGATAAGTGCATAACTACTTCTCAGCACTGCCAATTTTTTAAATATTATACCACTGTATTGAGTTTACATTAAAAACCAGAAGGAATACTGTGCGTGTCAATGTCTTAATACTACCCTATCACGTAGTACTGTTGTTCTGTGAGCAGCACCACAGCTCCACAAACATTGTCATTTTAACTGTCACTGGTATGAGATTTTTCATCACAGCTTAGTTATGTACTTTAATAGATAACTCAACACTTCATAAGCATAGATCCTAAAATAAGCCAATTTAATAATGTAAGACCTTTCTGAGACCTTCATATACAGCTGTGCTCATTTTTAACTAATTTAGTTCATCTGATCCAAATCCCTCATTAAAAACTGCTATACTATCGTGGCTAGGAACAGAATAACTGAAATAATTGCTTTTAGACCTGATAGCGTTACTGATTTTAAACCGTGCTTTAAATAAGGCTGAGCTCATTTATCTTGTAGAAAAGACCTCAGCCTTTCAGATTTTGTGATACAGTGGACAAACAGAGAACACAGCACTTTTATTTATCTGTTTAATTTTGCCAAAACATCCATCCTTGATGCCTTTGAAAGCTGCTTATTGCCTCAGCTCAGGACATCAAACTATTTTGGGATTTCTCCGAGCTGCAGTCAGCCCCCTGAAGATGTCAGGCATCCACAGGCTGGGAGAACCTTGCCAACAGTTCCCCTCCATGTACGCTGGTGCTGCCTAAACTGCTTTAGGACCGCGTCCCAATTTCTGTTACAATTAAGCTGAAAGCGTGCCTTATCAAACCAAAAATCTGTTAGAGCAAGCCTTGTAACTCCTGCTCCTTCAGCTTAGCCCCAAACACATACACAAACCCAAAACCTCAGTAGAAAACACTTGTACAGGGGCACTGCCACATAGGGAAGTCAGCACCACTTTGAGAATGAAAAAAAGCCACCAAGTTCTCTGCAAGCAGCCTCACTTCCATCTCGATCCTTGGCTACACATCTACCTTTGGCCAAGCCCCACGTTTGCTGGCAGCAGCCCGGTGCCAGCCCCCAGGGTGCTGCACTGCACCTCCCGGAGCGAGGGAGGACAGCATCCCTGCAGCCGGTGCTGCAGCTCAGCTCAGTGCAGCCTTGCAGCCACAGCACACAGCTCCGTGCCACTGCTTGCTGCCATCTCCTCTGCACTTTGCTTCTGGGTTTCCTTGAACAGGCAGAAGAGCCTCTGTGGAAGACTAACATCCTTCAGTTCTTCACCCGAGGCACCCAAACCTCTGCTGTCCTCCATCACACCCCTGGCTGATGGCAGGGAGCTCTCCTCCGCTCCTCTGGTGTCAGAAAGAATCCCTGACCTTTATTCAGCCTATTCGGAGAAAATCAGCAGTTTCCACATCTTGCTGAGCCTTCAGTGCAGTACAGCCCACCCATCTGGGCATTACCCACACGAGCCCATTCCAGGCGCTGGGGCAGGAGACGTGGGAAGAGGCAGGCAGGCACCAGCCCCTCTTAGTCATGGTGCTTGCAGGCCCAGCGTTACAAAAGCAGCAGCAGCAG
Source organism: Penelope pileata (assembly GCA_013396635.1). Lineage (NCBI taxonomy): Eukaryota > Metazoa > Chordata > Aves > Galliformes > Cracidae > Penelope > Penelope pileata. Next base: position 38,510 of record WBMW01003380.1, read on the forward strand.
CATTGCCTGTTGCAGCCCTCTGCTGGGAAGGGGCTGAGGAGAGTGCTGTTTGAGAATCCAGCACTGGCTGCACCGACAGCCGCTGCCCGCAGCTGGTGCCACGCAGCAGGGCCATGGCTGTGTGCACACAGCAGGCAGCATGGAGCCCTCCCAGCTCCCACACAGCACAGCAGCTTCCAGCCAGCAGCACCAGCCGTGCTGAGCTCGGCACCGAGTGCAGGGGAGCTGATCTGAGGCTGTGTTTCATCAGTGAGAACATTACATTTTATTCTGAACTGAGTCACACGGCATAAAAATGTGTTTATTCCAAACCGCAATGTACCACTTACTTAAAATATTGACTCTGATATTTAACATTTTCGTTTTTCCATCACACATTCACAGCTCTGTTTTAAGATCAAGTGACACCGCCATCTATCAACAGCCGAGGTTACGTCTGGAGCGGCTGTGTCAGGCTGAACGCTTCCAGGCAGCAGCACCACGGCCACGAAGGATGGGCAAACGCCACGTGCCAAGTTCCCTCCTCCCCACCACACCTCTCTCAGATCACTAAAACCCAGCACGCTGGTGGGTCGGTGGCAGAGCACCAAGGTGCAGAAGCACCATTTCCCCACCCCCCTCTGCACACCGGACTGCAGAGAGCAGGAGCACCCTGCACGTCTGCTAGGGGGGCCCCGTGCTCCTGCTCCCCAGGGGATGAGAGCTCCAACGTGTTGTCCCTGCAAACCGTCACCGCTGTTATTAAAACCCAGAACGAGTGGAACAGAGGCAAAAGCTCATTCACAGACACTTCAGCACGACAGCTGGTTTATTAAAACATGCTGGAAAAATTATTGAAGTTTTCACACAAGGGTCATACCAGACTACCTGCCCAGACTTTAAATGCACTCGGCTGTATTGTACGCCTCATTCTTCCACACACAAAGCCTACCAGAACACGAACCGCTTCCTACAACAGGGCGGAGCGACAAGTGGAAGAGAAAGTTCTAGGCGACCAGCACAGCCATGCACAAAGAACAAGGAAAGAAAGGGAAGGAGCTGGTTTAGGAAATACTGCTTCACCTCCTCCAGCAGGAGCTTGGCTGCACAGCAGCAGAGCGATCCCTCCTGCACGCACCTGGCACTGCCCTGCACAGCCCAGAGGGAGCAGAGCCATCTGACCGAGGTGGTGAGAGAGCCATTGACTTCTATGTGAAATCAACAGCTTTCATAGAAAAACCCAGTGCTATGTCCATAAAAAAAATTCCCATCAGTGCCTATACATATCTATTATCTTAGTCAGAAATTAAACTATTTCACTGAAGAAAAGGTAAGGGTTTTCCTGCACAACCATAGCTACCAGGTGGATGGGTGAAGACCCTTTTTCCATAATACATCAGAAAGGCAACAAATAACTGCCCCCAAACCATGCCTGTCGCTGCCCTGCGCCCAGTCCCAGGTCCAGGGGCCAGGCAGCTCTGCACGGGGGCACATCCTGCAGCCCCCAGCTCAGCCTCCTGGGGAGCTGCTGCAGTGAGGAGGGATGCCACTGCTGTTTCTTTTTGCACAGTCACATACACCTTAATCATGTTAAAGCAACAAGAACTTTCTTTGAAACTTCTCCCTCCTTTCTTCAGCCGTGTTCCTTGGAGAGAACGGCCTTGTGTCACTCTTGCTTAATTAAGTACACTGAGCCTGTAGCTGGCAGCAAAGCCTCAGCGTGCCTCTAGATCTGCGGTTTACAGACAGTACCATCTCCAATTAGTAAGGAATAGAAGCATTGCTTTGCAGCTCTGTTTTCCTCCTTAGCTGGTGTTTACAACACGTAGGTGGGGCTTCTTCCCACCACCTCCCATTGCCAACCCACCTGCAGGCACCCTCCCAGCTCCACGGCACCTCCACGGCCAGGATGTGCCCCAAGGAAACAGCCCCCATACACATCCACCAGCACAGAACACAAGCCTGGAACGCTGCAGGACAGAACCATGACCCTGCTGGTCCTTCCCCAGGAGCTGAGGGCCAGGGACCCCCCATCGCCCTCACGTCAAGAACAAACCCGGCAGGAACGTCCATGCCAAGTGAAAATCAGGTGGCCAGAGAGGGAGGACTTTGTTCTCAAGTGCTGATTTATAGGGGTAAATTGTATTCAGTTTAAAAACACTGCTAACACAAACCCAGTGAAGTATCAAAGGCATACAACTGTAGAGTAAATTATGCATGCCTGTGTTTTGCAGAGGGAATAAGGTCCCTGCATACTTTTGACAGAATTGCATTATGTAAATCCAACAGGCATACCACAGATGCTATACTACACTGGACAGATATCTTATTCCTCTATATTTAAACAAGCAGAGGAGAAAATCCAGCCCATTGTACATTAACATACAGAATTTCCTTCATTTGCATCGATATTTGCATACGAAAAATGGCAGGACATTTCTGCTAGAAGTATTGTATGTTAATTAGATTTTTCCAAGACAAAACTGATACTGCTAGCAGTTGGATCCTCTCTTTGTTTTAATTATGCATGACTAATGATAGCTGTTTGGCTGTCTGACCACCAGATTGTCTGCTGTTGCCAAGGGAAAATCTTCTAAAATAGATTGACGGTTTTTCTGTTATAAAACAGAGCATGTTCTAGCTCATCTCATAGTTTTGAGAGAGTTTTGTGGGTACAAACACTGAAACTTTGTACAATGACATAAGCCTTCAACCCTGGGGTATATGTCCACAGCCACCCAAGACAGAGACAGTAGCGTGCTGGAAGATGCCCAAAACCTGCAGGATGACTGCTAGCAGCTGAAGCAGCCTCACTTCAGGTTGATCCCTGGGCTGGACCATGCTCGCAATGAAGTCACCATCAAAACTCCACTGGCTTTGTAAGCAATGCACCACACAAAGCCAGAGCTAAGCTGGAGCTGCTGCAGACACCTGCCAGCACCATGCATGGCTGCGTGTATGGCAGTGCTACAGAAAGAGAACCAAGGAACACTGCTGGGAGGGATGGACATTTCATGGCGCCTATTTGCCATCTTCACCTACGTGAGTATGCAGCGTGCTACTGAACCCAGCCTGTGCTGGTGTCTCAGACAGCTGCAACACTGGGGAAAAGACATCCATCGGGTTGGAGGAAGAAATGTTTTTCTGCAGAGCTGAAGAACAGAGGATAGCCTGGTAGTTCCTGATGTAGGAGCATGAAGGTGAGAGGTGCTCAGTGTGGCTGCGCTGGATCCCAGCACACAGCACCCGCCGTGCTCATGCAGCCTCTGCCACACTGCACACGGGGCCTTGCCCTGCACTGTCACCGTGCACCCACCCCGCACCCAGCCATGCCATGAGTGCCACCAGTGCAAAGGAGGGACTGTCGCCATCGCCTAGAAACTTGACTTAAACAAGCACATCACTGTGTTCGCATGAACCTTGAATTGATGTCTGGGTTGAGTTGGGGAAAATGGAAGATGTACAGATTCGTAGAGCTACTTCCTGTGCTTCTAAGTGGGACCTTTCTGTTCTCACAAGTACGTGGATTTTGTACTGATCATCTTTTCTAAAGGCTGAAAGACAGCCAGAACTGAGGAGGGCTCCGAAGCCTTCCCCCACCCTGCCAACACGCAGAGCCTTAACAGAGCGTTATTTAACAAAAACTCCCCATTCCTCACGAGGAGCAGCGCTCTCACAGGGAGACAAAGGTTGGTCTTTCAGCCTTATCTTTGCAGGCGACGAGGCAGGGTGACGCAGCCCCCGTGGCAGCCCAGCACCACCAGCTGCATGACGGAGCTGCGGGCGACAGCCGCCATCACCAGGCCACTGCCACCAGCACCTGCAACATCACAGCCAACTGCCAGAACTGCTGCCAGCCAGAGCACCCTGCCCTGCGCCAGCCAGAGCACCCTGCCCTGCCTCCTGCTCGCTGCTGGATGAACCTCAGCACAAGCTGAAAGCCGCAGCCAGCCCAGCCCTGCCTGCACCACGTGTGGGACTGGATCCTGCTGGCAGCACTCGGGAAGCTCCAGAGCAGCAGCACCGCCACGCAAACCTCTCCCTGGTTTCGTTATCATGAAGATTGATGGTCCCACCTTCACCAGGGAGGGTGAGGATGTCTTTCAGAAGACAGCCCACTGTATTAAAATGCACTTCCAACACTGCCATGCAGCCCAGAGCCCCGCCAGGGAGCAGTGACAGCGCGGGCAGTGACATGGCAGCACCAGGCTGCGGGGCAGCACATTGGGCTACAGCCGGGTTCACAAGCAGAGCACCAACCCTTCCAGGGCCACCAGCCCACACAGGTCCCTAAAATGCCAGAATGTCTCCAGATGGACTCCCAGAGCCTGCTGCAGCTCAGGTGTCAGCTTCCAAGCACAGCCGTGGGCCAGGCCCACCAGCAGCGTGCTGCAGGTGGCTGGGAGCAGCCTGGGGCAGGGCCTGCAGCCAGCTGCCACGTGGGATGGTAGAGGAGAGCAGTCTGAGTCCCTGCGGTTTGTTCCACAGAACAGCTCTTTGGAACAAGCTCTGTTTTTCACTCCTTACTGACTCCTTGTTTTGTTAGTTCCTCTGTGCAATGTCTGAGGCGTTCACAATGGTTTAAAAATGATAAATTATTTTAATTGACTCTGAATGTATTTATTTTAACTGCACAGACAAGAGGGAAGTGCCATGATACGCTTATTTAATAATGGGTAGGGATCAGGAACGTGAACGCCTTACCCAAAGAGCAGCCCAACCTCACAGGGGTGGGTGTGCACGTCCGTCTGTACATACCGCAGCTGTATTTCAGAGAGACAGGAGCAAAGCTCCACGCAGCCAAATAATTCATGATCCTGAGCTGCACAAGAATACCAAGAGCATGGAAGCCAAGAAGCGTACCACCTCAAATCATCAAGGAAAGAGGAAATTTTTTATATTTATTACACCACCTGCCCCCCTAAATCTGCATTTATATATGCACACAGACAACCGTATTGAACATCGGTGTGCGGACGTGAATTGGAGGGACAGCAATGTTAAAATATGCATAATCTCTTAATATTTAAAGTGCTCTATACACTTGATGTGCTCCTGTTACTCAAGCTGCAGAACTGCCATTCCAAACGCCCAGCTCTCTGGTGTGAATGACAGCAGACGGAGAACGTTCTGTAGACCTGTCGGCAGCTTGCCATGACCATCGTGGCTCCTTTGGCACTGGCTGCTTGCTGCAAAGGGCAGCTCTTGTCGGAAGAGAAGGGCAATTAAGTCCCAAGCCCCAGAGGTCACCGGCCCCCGACTCAGCCACTTCAATGCGAGGTCTAAAAACCAGGGTGTTTGGGAAGCCAGAGAAACTGGAGACGTGGGCTGAGATGCTGCTGCTGCCAACCTGCCCTTGCCAAGGCAGAATCCGTCCCCATGCCAGGCTGGTTTCAGAGCGGCTCAAACACTGCCATGACACGCATCCAGAGGGCAAGCAAGAGGGCAGAAAACATACAGCACGTGTTCTGATAGCAACTGCCTGGGCCAGTCAGACGGTGATAAAGAAATCAGTGAGCTTGACAGCGATTAACACGCCTCAAAGCGTATTTTACAAGACAGAAAATTGCAACCCCCTTGTTTTGTAAAGCCTGTGCTGTAATGCTGTGACACTTCGCATCTGGACACGAGCTTGGGAGGGACTTAAGAGGTGTTTATGGTAAATGAATTCATTTTCTTTGCTAGAATTTGTTTCATTTTCTTAGATGACTTCTTTATACACAGCTTCACACCTCTGCCTAGTGTATAATTTCCCATTGATTTACCAGAGAACAGCCAGCACACTGAACTCACTTTTCAGTAAAGGCACTGTACATCCAAGGGAAAAACAACAGCAAAAACAGAAAACCAAAAATGAATCTATGACCTGAACTTTATGTAAGATAACAGGAGCCATCCCAAATACGTGGTCATACCAAATATTAATGACATCTGCTTTAGGTTACCTTAGTTGGTCATACCAAATATTAATGACATCTGCTCTAGGTTACCTTAGGCACCACCTAAGGTGAGGAGCTCTCCTTGGTACACCTAGAAGGATCTTGTTTAGAACATCATGTTGGGTGAGCGTCTCCAAATGGAGAAGATGGAAAAAGCAGCACAAGTGGAGGAGCCAGGCACAGGAACCCTGCTGTTGCCTCCCTGCCACAAAGCACGCACTGGCACCAGCAGTCCCTGGCTGAAAGGTTCGTTGGGTGCACGATGAACCCTGCAGCTCCCCAGGTATCTCCTGCAGTAGGCCTCCTCTTCACAAAAGCCATGGGTGCACCACATCAGAGCAAGGATGCGTTACCTCTGTGCGCTGCTGTCAGACCCAGCACCTTGCTGACAGCCCTCGGGAGCCCCCATCCCGCCGAGCAGAGCTTTCATCCTTCACATGGAAACAGCCACACCACCTCATGTATTCTGGAGCGTATATTTAATAAATTACTCTACGATCACACAGCAGCAACAAATCTTTTGTTTTTAAAAGGTGTCAAGCTCAAAAACTTCGTTCACCGTGATTGCACAGCATGAAAGGACCATCAGGTACACAGCTTTAATCGTTCACGAGCTGCGAAGAAGTAACACGGGCAGAAAGGCTGCTTGCTCAGGAAAGCCATTTTCATCATTTTCAGACCCACACATTCGGATATTTTAAGGGGGTTTTGTTTACAAATCACAGATAAGGGAAGGGGTCTCACCCCAGCTGCTCCGCATTCCTCACCTCTCCCCGAGGTGCTCGAGGGATGCTGCACCCCAGGGCCTCCACCCTTCTTTTCCCAGAACATATTTTAAAGGGCCCCCAGAGAAGTGCTGTTCTGAGAACACCGACCCCTTTGGGTACCCTTAGCAATGTACAGCGTAGCAATCTGCTCTCTTAGTAACACATTATAACCAACATCACAACTTTCCCTCTTCCTGTGTTCTCACCAAATCCTAGCTGACCCCCTGGGAAGGATGCAGGAAAGGTGCAGGGCAGAACTCACACCTGCAAACAGTTGGCTCCCTAAGCTCAGCCGGCCGCACCCCACAGCTGCTCCATGGCAGAATTTCTCAACATTGCAGGAAGCAGTGAAACAAACAGGGCTGGGACAGCACGGATCAATCACGGATCCATACAACTTGCTTTACTTTGTGATAACACCTGCAGCTTTTTACCTGCAAACCTCAGTGCTCAGAAGAGCTGTCGCCCCTCATTTTTAGTAAAAATGGTGAAAAGCAAAGGCAAGGGCTGGGGCAGGAGCTGGGTGTGCTCAGCCCCCCAGCACTCCCTGCAAGGTGCTGAGTGCTGCAGTCTGCAGGCTCCGAGGAAGACCCACGGCCGTACGCTGCTGCTGGGTGCGCATGGCCCCCACAGCATCCTGCTAACCACCGCGATCTTCCCTTGGCCGAAGCGCTGACTCCAAGCCACACTGATGACTCCCATATTCCAGCTTTAATTATTAAAACCACCCAGCAGGTGCTGGAAGCACAGAGCTGCCCACGGTGTGGGCCTGGAGAGTCTCCCCAAACCCCTGCTCCCATAGCACAGGGAGAACCGGAGCAGCCTAGTGCCAGGGAGCCCAACCCTGCCAGCAGCTCGGCCCCCGCTGCCCCCGGCAGCTCTGGGGGCTGCGATGGAAACCGAGAGGAGTTGGGCTCGGAGGGTGGGAGCTGCAGGGAAACGCAGCCCTGCTTCGGCAGCTCAGCACAACCTGCAGCCACACCAGCTGCCCACAGCTGGGTACCAGCAGCTCTTCTCATCCAGACCTGTGCCACAAACATCCAGAGAGCAGCAGCTCGGGAGGAGCAGTGCTGATATGTACTAAGGGACTCCAGACACGGCTCTGCCTGACCTGTGCACGCCTCCTGTGTGCGCTCCTCAAAGTGCTGCCCCACAGCAATCCCACCCTGCCCCTTCCAGTTGCATGACCAGCTGAAAACAAACCGAACTCCTACCTGGAAGAGAGCCCACAGAAGGCACAAGAACGGAAAGAAATGCATCGCAGAGCAAGAAGGACCAAGAGCGCACAGACCCCGCGCCGTGCTGCTTCACCACCTCTCGCTGTGCCAGAGGCAGGCAGCGGCAGTGCTCCACTTACCAGCAGCTCTGTGCAGAGCAGACATTCCCTGCCTGCTGAGACAACAGCGAGGTTTTAATCCCTGAGCCCTGATTTCGTTTATGTAACCCACCCAGCCGCACAGCCGCTGAGTTTCAAACACAATCTCAGGCCCAGAAATCTGCCCTTATTCTACTGAAAGCCACCAGAAGAAAACCGTAGAGCATCCACACAGTTTTGCAACAACATGCTTCTAACCACGATCTATTCACGCCGTACCAACACAGAGCGCTGCCCGAGGCCCCAGCTGCCTGCCAGCCCCCACACAGCCCCTGCACGCAGCAGGCAGGACAGGCTGCACCCCGTGCTGCCGTTGTGCAGACGGAGGTGTGAGCACTCCAGGACAGCTCTACATGCAGGGTGGCAGCGAGGCACACACGGAGCACAGCCATGGGCTGCGTTTGCCGGGTCCACGTGTTGCAGAGGTGACAGCAGCAGCAGGCTGCTCTCTGGGCAGCAGTGCCCATCCTGCCGGCAGTGTGCACACGCAGCACTGTGCTGGGGGTCTGGGAGTCACTGGGAGCGCTCACGGCTGAGGCACTCTGCCCCGGGGCCGAGGGGCAGCCGGCAGAGCACGGCACGGCTCCCAGCCGCAGGCAGTGCCAGGAGCACCCCGGGAGGCTCAGCCCGCTGCATCTCATCGCGGCAACAAACAACCGCGGCCGGTACCCGCGGCGGTGAGGGACAGAAGTCCAAAGGCAGAGCGAGAGCTGCAAACCAGCGGGCGCGGGGCTGCGGGCACCCGGACGGAGCGCTGAGGGGATCCCGCGGCCCCGGGGGCACCGAGAGAGAGCCCGAACCCACGCGGGAGGGAACTGGCCGGCCCGGGACGACCCCACGCTCGCTCCCCGGCCCCGCAGCCCTCCCAGAGCCCTCCCGGAGCTCCCAAGCCCGCTCCTACCTCAGCACGGCCGTGTCCCCCTTCCTGACCACCAGGCTGTCCGCGACCAGGAAGTCCCCTCCCGGCGCGGCTTGCCGCCCGGCGGGCAGCAGGCAGCAGAGGCCGAGCAGCACGGCCGCCANCCCCGAACCCGATCGGCTCGGCTCGGCCCCAGTGCCGCCCGCGGGCCTTCCCTCACCTCGCTCCTCCGCTGCTGCCGCCTCCCTCAGGGTATCAGGGCTCCAGGACGGGGTCCTGCCAGCCGGCCCCGCGCTGAGGCCTCGTCCTTCCCGAGCACGGCTCAGTGTGAGGACACAGCATAGCTGTATCCTGGGAGCACGGCTCCACGTGGGGGTCCCACGGCCCCGGGGGACCAGGGGTCCCTTCCAGCCCCCACAGTGCACCATTTTCTGCTCTCCTCTTGCATCAGAAGGATTTGTAGGGTTGGATGTGCCAAGACGAATCTCTGATAACCATAACAGCACCAAGAGTGTTGTGGTTAACAGTATTCCTCCTCCTGTTCATTTCACCCTTTACCACATCCCATCACACCAGGACTTTCCTGCTGCCCAAAGTCGCTGCTGTGTGCAGGGGGAGCTCACAGCACCGCAGCAGGGTTGGGTTGGAAGGGACCCAGGGCCCACCCAAGGCCTTGGGCACCCCCAGGGATGGGCACTGCAGCTCTGGGCAGTGCCAGGGCCTCACCACCCTCTGGGAAAAGGATTGCCCCTCACATCTGACCTCAATCTCTCCTCTTTCAGCTTAGAGCCATTCTCCCTTGCCCTGTCACTATCTGCCCACGCCAGAAGCCACTCTCCTCGAGTGCTGCAGGCTGCAGACCACACACACCCAAACCAGGAGCACCATTAGTTGGCAACCAGAGCACAGCTGGGACCCCTCAGGTCAGCCCCTTCCCCTGCAGCCCGCAGCACAGCTCCTGCTCTAGCAGACCAGCAGAGAACTCCTCTTGCAGCTGCTCTGACATTTGCCAAATCATTAATCTTTTTTTTCAAGTATTTATGACTGAGCACTTTGCAATGTGTTTGTGATCTTCAGTGACATTTCTTAGACTTTGGGGGAAAGCTCCTTCCAAGGTCTGATGCATGGTGCAAGCACAGGGCGCTGGCGAGGCAAGGAGGCAGCCCCATAGCCCCACAAGCTCAGCCCCATAACCCCTGTGCTCAGATCAGGCAGCGAGAGGGGTGGTATGACAGGAGAGACCGAATTCTAGGGAGGGAGAGCTCTAATCTTTAATGAGTCACGTGATGTCATTTTCACTTGACCTTAATGAACAATCAAATGATTTGCTCTTCTTGGAATAAGAAGGACAAAAGCCATTTCCTGCACAACATTCTATCAGTTTCACAAAAGACCATATAAATCTCAATCAATGGCCAAGATTAACTTCTTTCTCATTCTGATCCTTTCTGGACTGCTGCTCCCTGGCTCTCGTGCTGTTGGCAGATCAATGGGAAGAAGGGCAGACCAACAGCTCCAACCAGCGCTGCTCTGCAGCCTGAACCCCTCCATCCACACATCCCCTGCCTGTCCCCAGGCCCAGGAAAGTGGCAGAAAAAAAGTGACCTGTGACCACACGTGCACACAGGAGAAGCATTTCCATGGAGGAAGACAGCACTGTTCCACTCAGCTGTGAGTGCCACGTGGCCACAGCAGTGTACTGGCTTCACCTCCGGGAGCTGGGAAAAGCAAGCAAACAAAACCAACCAACAAACCCATCCATTCTACTTTGTTTCTTCAGAGTCAGATTTTGTGTCCAAGTTCAAAAGTTCTTTGAAATTTTGAAAGCATTTTACAATGGCCAAACAGTAGAAACTGACAGGTAATGAATAAAGCTTTCCCAAAGGTAACACCAGTTCTCAGATTTTAATTGAAAATCTTTGAGAAAAAGAAAAAAAAAGGTAAGAATTCCAATTAGCTTGGAAACAGCCTGAAACTAACGCTCTCAGGTAACGCTCTGATATGTCTGCGTTTGCCTCTCTCCCCTAGCACAAGAGCATGGCACAGACAAGGACAACGCTGCACTACTGCACAGAGCCTGCTGGGGAGCATCAGCCGCGGCTCAGCGTTCCTTGCAGGCATCCCGGGTTGTCTAAGGTTGGAACAACCAACCTAAGGCACGGAGTGATGTGTCAGCCTCGGATCTCAGAGAGCTGTCTGTGGCCTCCCTGCAGAGCTGTGGTGTAAAGGCCCCTCTAGACGGATGCCCCTGGACCATCCGCTGCAACGCATCGAGGGTTTCACAAAACGCCTTCTCTGAAGGTTTCACTGGAGGGGTGGGGTGCAGAGAAACCCGAGAAAGGGACAAACCTCAAAATACAGACCCAACTTTCACACTTTGAAATAAGTGTTTGTATGTCTGTTTTCAGATACCTACTTTTTATTTTTATATATCTTTTATATGAAAAATGGAAATAAATGTTGTCAGGTACTGAAATCAGTAGAAATCTCCTTCAGGTTCATCTTCCACAGATCATTTCAGAAACCATGGTACTGGGGTGGGTGTTTTTTGCTAACATGGTTGAAAACAAATGCTGAAATTTCCATAAAATGCATTTTCCCTTTTCTGCATAGTCCAGAATGGGACTATGTACAGTGCTCAATGAAATCCTCAACAAAATTACTTCCCATACTTCAAAAACAGGAGGGAACCTGGCATGCTGTCACCTGAGCTCCAGCCTGCGAGCTGTAAGCAGCAGTTCTATTAGCACCAGAACAAACGGGCTCTAATACCCAGAGACTTGAGTCGTCAGCTTATCTGAGCTTTTAAATTGTCAGAACAAGGCTGCAGAACAAGCTCAGCCCACATCCAACACCAGAAAATGCTTGTAATAAAGAATTCTCTGAGGAGGAATGAAGCTGTGGGTGCCTATCTGCACAACCCCGGCTCTAACCGCACCTCTGCCAGCACAGGGCATTCCCAGGGCTGCTGCTCTGGAGTCCCCCCCATCCGAGCACGCTCAGCTTGCAGCCTGCCTTCACCCCACCACAGGGTATGCAGCACATGCCCACCGATACATGCCAAAAGCCACGAGGCACAACTCATCTCCATCTCGTGTCCATCATTCAAACAGGGAAACTCGACAGAGCAGGGGGAAAAAGTGAACTGATTCCTTCCTTAGCATTTACAGAGGCAGCAGGAAGAGCAGCACTGACCCAGGGCCCTGTCCATCAGCTCTCTGAGCTCAGGAGATGCTCAGAGGTTCCATGTGTGCCCAGGACACCTATCCCAACAGATCAGGGCTCCTGCCCAGCCCTCCATCAGCTCCCAGTTGGCTGAGCCCACCCTCGGGACAGGGCTGCACACAGCCATCAAACTGCAGTCCTCTGTGGGTGAATGGAAACATTGTCTTCACCATATGGCATACTATGGAAATAATTGCCAGATGACAGCAGCTCGCTAATATTGATGCCAATACATAGATAATGCTGTCAGCTTACGAGCAGCCTACATTCTCCTATTTTAAGGCATACAAGTAAGTGCAGTTTGGAAACATCCATGAGAAGCATCATACAGAAGAGCTCTGCAAAAGCAGATTCAAAAACCGCATGGAACTTGTTTGCTTCACTGTTTGGAATTCTCTGAATCACAAGAGCTGGTTACACAAAGAGGTCACTCCAAGTAAGTTTAGGATAAAACGGTGAGAAGACACCAGCCCTGCTGCAATGCATCCTCCTCCGGCAATGCATCCTCCTGCTGCCCTACAGGCAGCGAGTGTGTCTGGAATCTGTGCTGCATGAGTTTGCAACTCTCCCAGCTCCAGACAAGACCAGTGCTTGGAAGCAGTGATGCAGCACACACAAACAAATACATTTTCAGTGTCACTATTTAGTGCAGAAAGGTTTTTGTTTTTAAGCACCCTTGCTACTGTAACAGGTGGTCATCATCTGACACCAATACATTTTATACGCAATGTATTCCAATGTTACAAGTAAACCAGAGCTGTTCCTTTGATATTTCTCAGACTGGAGATGCACAGAAGAGTTATTACTGAAAGTGTCAGGTTTGAATCACGTCTGAGATACCCATGTCTTACGGCAGCTTGCACCAGGATCCCCCACTGTCACAGCCAGAGCCTGCGACTTGGCCCAGACGGGATGTGCTGCATGTCAGAACTTAACAAGTGTGGACAACCTGCGAATCTGTGCTCGACAGCCCAGATCATACCCTCGTGTTAGGATTCCATTTGCTCGTCAGGGAGCGTTTTGTCTAAATAACCTCCGACGCCACACGCAAATGTTCCAGCCCTGGGAGAAAAGCTCCCACAGCTCACAGCAGCACGTGGGATGGGAGGGCTGGGGGGGTAGGGCCCTTCTGCCTGGTGATGGAAGCCCACTGTGTGCCTGGTGCAGGGCAGAGAGCCTCCCCCCCACTACAGTGATCTGCTCAACATGGGCTGCTGCCCCCCGTTTGCTGAGCGAGCACATGAAGGCCCCTGATCACAGCACATCGCATCAGCCAACTTGATAAACTCATTAACGTGCTGACTTTGTATTAGCCCTCTCTGTTCTCTGTTTGATTTACACCTGAGATTTAGCTTACTCATTTAATCTCATTAATAAAATATCAGATGGGAAGTCTGTGCGGATTGCATGCTTTCTCCCCAGGTATTAGGATTAAAAGCCCAAGGAATCTCCAGATAGCGACTCTGTAAATCTCTGAGTGCCGTCACAAAGAGCTGCCTTACAGCGCTTCCCTAATTGGTGCCCAAATCGCTTCTGTAGGCAGCGTATTTGCAGTCACTTTTTCCTCCACTAACAACAGGGGTTTGGGAACCTTCGAGGAGCGGCTGTGGTGGATAGACACCAGCCAGCAGAAAGGCTGATTGCTTTCCTGAGAGATCAATCTCCGCTTTGCACAGCGATGCTAACTGGAAATGCACCTGCCCTGCTTGGATTCAACGACAAGAAAAGAGTTACGGCATTACCAGGGAAAGCACGTGAATACAGCACTGAAAATGAACTCAACTTCAGCCACGCTTATGGTCAAGAGAGGAAACGGTATTTCATGGTCGCATTATCAGAGACCAGTGATCCTTCTGGGCAGCGAAGTGTTTGTACGAGAAGGGATTCAGCAGCAGAACAAACAAAGCCACAGAGCAACCACCACCAGGCAGGAGGAACCTCACCCATCTCAGGCGAGCCGTATGGCTCATGTTTTGAATATTCACAGTCCATCCTCAGCGTGGCATTTTAAAAAGTTACTGTATCTGTCAAATAAATTGAAATAACCATGAGAAACGAGCCACAATCTGCTGGCGTACGGTCGACTTACAAAATAAGCTTCATGCATCAAAAAAGTGCATCTTGCCAACACGCATACTTCTTATTTCGGGCACAGAACTCATCTGTCTGTGCATGCCTGTGCACACAAACATACGCCTCATGCGGGCCGAGTCGGAAGGAAGACTCCGAACACATCTTACTCCAGTGTAGCATGGAGCCTGCTACCGAGGGTGATGGAGATAAATCGGTCTGTTGGGAAGGCCAAGTTCGGAGGAAGAGCTTTGCAACATCATTTAATCATTTTTAGTTGTTCCAAAAAACCTGAGCGGTTGCCTCTCTAACACCTGCTAATGAAGGACCTTTTTGCAGATTTCTAAATAATAAACCTAAATATACAGTCTGAGGAACTTTAAATGATCAAGCCTGACACTCTTATCCTAAAAGTGAGCATCTCTATTGACTTAGAATGTTTACAATTTGTTTTTAAGCTGAAATATCAGTAAAATCATTGTGCCTGACCATAACACCACAAAACGTTTTGTATCAAGCATAAACCTCTCCAAGTCTTAGCACATTTTCCTTGTTTTTGAATGCTCATGTCACCAGATACATTGGTGTTTTCATGCTTACCTACCACAAACAGCTTTGGAAACTGTTTGTTCACAGATTTCAGTCACATGTGGTATAAAGACAAAGGTCTGAATGATAGCATGTTCCCACCAACATCGTGGCATTACGTGATCGAATGCTCTCCTGTTAGCGCTCCAATTGAGAGAAGAGCTGCAGCACGAGCTTATGCTTTAGACACCAAAACTCAGTCTCGAAATGCAAAATAATGGGAAACTAAGGCTTGCTTAAAAGCAAATTAAATATTGATTAAAAATAAACAAAAAGTATGTCTGAGAATCTCAGATGCTTCTGAGTAGGTTGCTGCTATCAGAAATACCAAACACATTCCATGTTCTTCTGGGGCAACTTGGCACCTGCCATTAGCTCTTGGTGTACCTGTAAAGGATCACAGTGCCTTTCCCATGCAGCTGCTTGCAAGCCATGATCACCTCCCCATCTTCACTATCAAGCTTTTAAAGGCATATTTTCCAGACCTTGAATCATTCTGTATCAGAATTTTTCTTAAGCCTTTCCAATTTTTTGGTGTCTTTTAAAGTACGGAGACCCACAATGCAGCAGAGCAACCTGCATCCTAGCAGCAGCCTCAACACTGCTGTACCACCTCTGTGTCACCTCCTCGGGTACAAAACCAGCAGGAACTTTGTTCTCACCGATGTATGAACTTAATTTGGAAGGTACAGTCAAATTCAGCACTCACTTAACCTGGGTGGCTCCAAGGAAGATTTGCCGGCTTTCGTGAGCAGTGCTTTCAGAACACAACACGAGGATGAAGTTATGGCATAAGTAATGTCTGATGTATAGACGAGCTAAATCTGGCCAAGAATAAATCACAGACCACAGCAAACTGTAAGCAGTAACGTGATTATTTGGCACGTAGACAGAGAGCCTACCCACTGCAGGCACACAGGGTTCTGTGTTCGAGACTGACAGACCAGCAAGAACAGAACCAAAATTCTAACTGCTACATTGAGGTTAAGTAATCTAGGATTTAATTTCAAGGCTTAATTGAAATCCTAGAAATCCTGACTGCGGTCTGCCATGGATGAGGAAAGGCAGAAGAATGAGCAGCTACCCTGCAGCCGGCAGCATCTGAACACCTCCAGGAAATAAAACATAAAGGCTTAAGGAAAGCAGGCTTGCCCAGGGCAAAATCTGGGAAATGATATTCAAATTTTCATCATTTGTTAGTAATTAGTCAAGTGCTACTACAGCAGCAATTCACACACAGTGACACAGTGTCATTCACACCATTCCCAGGAGCTGAGACACCCCAGGAGTACAACAACCAGCACACGGTTCCTAACACATCCGTGCAGGGGCACAGGGACATTTATTAGTGAGGTTTAAAGGGAAGGTTCTGCAGCACCAGGAACCCCACAGGCTGCTGTGCCAGTGGAGAGGAGAAATTAATGCACGTGCTAGGAGGAGCGTGGAAGCCAGAGGAGATGACAGGCCCGGGCCAGCTCTGCACACTGATGTGCATCTTTAGTGAGAAACACAGTTCCATCCCAATTTATCAGGAAAGCTCCGTGCTTCATTCCTCAGCTTGTGACAGCTAGAAGAAAGGTCAGATGGGGTACCAAGACATGTTCCAGGCCTCGTGCAGGGCTGTGGGAGCACGCAAGTCCTGACAACTTTGAGACAGTTTGAGACAAGTTTGAGACATTTTTCACGGACTGCTTCCCTCGTCAGAGGGAGCAATGCCCAATGCCTCAGTGCTGGCTGCTCTGCTCCCAGGAGAGGGCCCAGCCCGTGTCACAACCATCGTCCTACATGTGACACAGGACGGATGAGGAGTGACATGCCCACAGAGCACCCAAATCAGCCGTGGCACTCAGCTTCATCCCTGCCACAGCCTCAGCAGCTGAGAGCACGGCACACGTTGCAGCCATTCCTTCTAAAACAGAGATGGCTGGGGTTTAAGCATGCTAAGAACCCCCTTGAAACCATCAAACAATTAAAGCAGCAAAGCTGAGAAAAGCTGTGTATTATATGGCACCTTCCACACTTGTTAGTGACAGCACTTCACTGAGGTGGCAGCCCTCCTTCAGCAACAGCACTGGTTTTGCTGCTTGCTGACTGCATCCCAGGTATTTGCAACAAACCCCCACGGAATCCCTCCTGCTGGCAGACACCCAGCAGCAGGCAGGAGCCAGGTGGGTCCGAGGGGGGCTGGAAGCTGGCTGAGGCCTTTGCAGCTCAGTGCTGGGCACAGTTTCTCTGAGCCAGAGCAGTCAGCCCTGCAGCCAGGCTGGGTCTGTGCTCTGCTGCAGTCAGAGCTGCACGGAGGACCAATGCCCACATCCCTCCCCATGCCCCAGCCTGCATCTGCCAGCGCTTCTGGGGCAAGCAGTGCCTGCTCCTGCCCCTCACCTTCCTGCTCCTGTTCCCAATCTTCTGGGCAATTAACGTGCTGCCATTGACAAGCAGCCCAGAGTCACCCCGGTTTAGAGGTGCTGTGCTGCGGGCCCTGCCCGGCACCGCCAGGCTGGGCAGCTCCCTCCTGCCTCTGCCTGCGAGTTGCAAGTGCAACAGAATAGCACATACAGTTTACATTCTGGTAATGACTCACTCAAAATAAGCATATCAATCACATATAATTAAGTTGTCAGCCCTTAAATTAGGGTGTTGCAATATTTTAAAAAAAGCAAATATAAATACCAAAGCAGAGTGACAGGAAAAGAGTTCCAGCTATGATTTTTATGGCCAGAAAAAAACATAGGCCTCTTTACTTTCCTCGTCATTCTAGTTAAGAGTGGAAATGCAGTTGTTTAACATTTCAGCTGAATAAATCTCGAGCACATTTGGTGTGAGACATTTAAATCACCATTTGTGACCATGCAGCTGACCCCGAGCACGATGTGACCACTGCAACGTATTTATGAGATGTTAAAGTCAACGGTCGTTATTAGCAGCCGGTGTTACAGAGATACAGAAAAATAAAATCACTTCTCCAGAGGCTGCATGGAGCAGTTCCATGGGAAGAACAGCCTGCAGTGAAAGGCAGGTCCAACGAGAAGCAGGGGCAGCTTGTAATTCTCTGGAAATCCATTTTCAAAAACTGACATTTAAGAAATTCCTAAACTTTAGTGATATTTGTAGGAAAAATTAAATAATTTTCAGTAAAAGAAACAGACCAGACACCTACAGATGCTGAGGGCACAGCACTGGCTGCCGACAGGAGCTCAGCTCACCCCATGCACTGAGATTTGCACCATCCAATCTGCTGGGGCTAGCAGCTTCAACCACAAACAGCATTTTGTTTACTTCTATTCAGATCCTGAGCAGCACTTTTTGACTGTCTCCGGATTAAGCAAGCTGCACCACAAACCTGTGCACTGGTTCCTGTCCCACAGCCACCTTCACCCGTTGGTGTCCCACCCCACCACCCCATCTCTCTTTGTGCAAGAGACCCAAGCAGAGGCTTCAGAACAGCAAACCCCTCCACCTCTTCATTTTTGAAAAGCTTGTTATAATTGTCTTCTCACTTTCATTAATTAGGAATTGACATCGAGACAGTGTTTTACTGCTCAGAACAGGTCATTTGTGTTTCCTGTCTGCCACACACAAGCGCACCATTACCAGTTTGCACATTCCTTTGAATACAAACCTTCATCCTGACATCCAATGAAAACTTCATTAGTCTTTGGGATCCCACACACTATGAGTGCTCAAGAGGTGAATTTCAAAATGGAAGATTTGGAGCTTTGGCATCAGTATCTATTTCAAACAAGAATTAGTGGCAAAGTCCATTTTAAAAATACTCATCACTTAACAAGCTCAGTAACAAGTTAACTCCTTTCCTTTGCTGGCAGACTTGCCCAGGAAAAGCATTTCTCAGAAGATATCTGCATTACAGATCCTGATCCAGTGATTTGGGCTATTTCTTTGAGAACTAGGAAGGCAGCAGCAACTCTCAGTAACACCAGGTACCACCTTACTCAGGAAGCATCCCAGGGAGGCAGAGCTAATTTAGCCCAAATTTAGCCCAAAACTATATTCATCTCAGCACTTGGATATTTTCATTGCAGGGACATTCAATAAATAAAGTCAAAGCGATCAATATAGGATTGCTTTTATTTTTTTAGTTTGAGATCACTTCTGAGCAGATCAGCACACCTTTGCCCATGGCCGTGCCCTCTGCTCAGCACCAGGCACACGATGCCCTAAGGGCTTCAGGAGGGCAGGTGCAGCTGTGGGGAGGTGAACACAGATAGACATCCCTGCTTGGGGCAGATCAGGAGCCCTCAGCATCCTTTCCTGCCGTGGCATAAGGGTTGTGTGTTTTGGGTATTATTTTCAACAGCGTGATCCTCAGTGCCAGGGCAGCCCCTCCGAGCAGCACTGCTGTCATCACATCGCCCTGCAGAACACAGAGAACATCTTTGCAGAAACTGCACAAAGCAATAGGGGTGGGTCCTGCAGCAGGACAGGGGAGAACGGGGTGGAAAGAAACAGAAACTTTCACTGTTACAAACAGGCAGGAGAAGCAAGCTGGCTGCACTGCACTGCAGCAGATTGCTTTCATAGCAGCACCTCGGGTGCAGTCAGAACGATCAAGCTGGGACCTGATCTGGTCAAGCAGCTAGCGGTAGCTGCTGGAGACTAATTCCATGAGGCTCCCATCAGATCTGCTGGCTTTTATCGACCAACAGCCCAGCATCAGGCAGAGCACTGCACAGCTGGCTTCCCGTCAGCGATGCTATCTTTGGGCAAGGCAACAAACACCTCCTTATCTACGCGTGGGGCACGGGGAGAGGAGAGAGAGAACCTCTTGGCATGACACTGCCTGTGTGATAGCCAGATTTGTACCTGCAATAATGTCTTTAAGTTGCAATTAGCAACAATTTAGCTGTTCAGTTTACTCTGACAAGGTAGGCCATGGTGAAAGGGCTTTAGCGGCACCCACCCCAGCAATGGGTGGACATGGAGGTGCACCAACAGCCCTGACATGACACTCAATGGGTGCTGGGTGGCAAAATGCATCTGGGTCACACGTGGCCACATGCAGGTTACCAGGCATGCAGGGACACTGCAGCAGGTTGTGGCTGCCCTCTCCAGAGCTCCTGCTGCAGTGAAGCCCAGCCAGGCACTGCTTGGAGGCACAAGGCAGCCAGGGAGCTCCCCAAGCACCCTCAGCTCTCCTCCTGTCTCCTGCTGCTACTGCAAACACACCAACTGGCTCTGTGTTACTGCCGTTCTGCACTCCCACCTCTCTCAAATACTAATGAGCCTGTCATCCCAATTGCCCTAATGCTCATCTGTTTTGGATGTCAGGCATAACATTCAGGAGATCTTCCCCAGGATGGCTTCGCTGTTGTGCAGCAATATGAAAACCTATCCGTAAAGCCTGCACATTTGTCAATATGATAAACAATATTATCTCTCAGAAGCTGAGTTCATTACCTGCTCTGATGCTATCAGTGCCTAACAGAGTGCCAGCAGATGAGGCAAAGAGAGCATTACAGAACTGATTGCCTTCACGTTAGGTGTCTGTGTGGATAAAAGCAAAACAGCCTACACGTTTACTAAAAATATTAATAATTCTGGATGCCTTTAACATCAAGCCATCCTAATACTGAAGCCACATCAATTAAATTTAAAAACAAGCTATCTGCATAGCTTCCTGCATTGCTTCAGGTTGGAGGCACATCTCCAAGCATTTTAATATATTTTTATTTAAATAAACAGAAATGTACAACGGCAGCTGAAGAAAGTGTACATCTGGATAACGGATGGTAACAACAACACCTTTTTTTCCAAGCCCAAGAAAGTATTTCAAGTATTTTGGAGCATCTGTGACCATGACTAACAAGACAACCTCTGTGCTGCATCTTCTGTTCTGGCTGTCCCAGTGCCCCAGCACACTCAGCAAACGCTGTCAGGGCCAGGCTGCCCCCGGAGCAGCAGCGAGGGGATCACTCAGGTGTGTGCTGCAGGGCAGCACCAGCCCCTCTTCAAAGAGAGCAAGTCACAGAGGTACGTCTGCAGCTGGATTCTAATAACCTCTGCTTCAGGTTTGGAATAAAGAAGTCAAAAGAAAGGGATCAGGACATCAAAAGGTGGCAGGGAGGAATAGAAGAGCAGGGTTACAGCATCTGTGATTCTAGATGTTTTCATTTATTCTGAGTTTCAGTCCCCTGCTGAATCTAAGACATTTGCTAGGGGACAAAACTCTTCTGCAGCTTGAGAGCTTGCTGTGGACATTCACAGGCTCAGACCGAGCAGCCGATGGCTGCCTTTGGGTTGTGCCCATTACAGCCATTGCAGGGCCCCGAGCAATGAGCCTGGTCATTAGCAGCCAGAGAACAAGCCAAGCACGGTCATTCACTCTCTGTTCTCCCACTTGATCTTCTAACCCACATGAGCTAAGCAATCTCCCCCATATTTATCAGGGTCATGCTTACCAACAATAGTCAGGCATGATCCAGTCTGGCTGTCATCACAAGCAAGCAAACAGAAGACACCCATCTGAAGTTACCCAGACTCACAGCCGTATTTCTGGCAAAGAGTGGCACTGACTAAGGCACAGCACGGATACAGACCCCTAACAGTGGGTACAGATTTGCACTTCTGAAGGGACCACACACTACAGCAAGATTGGTCTCTATTGTTCAGTAGTGTGCAACAGATTTCAAAGGAAGTCCTTGGGAGGTGTGAGAGAACCCATTATTTCAGGCTAGGCCCTCCAACACAGGTGTATACCTTAACATTTCTCATGGAAAATCTTAAAGCCCTTCACGGAAAAGAAGGTTTCTCACCAAGCCCACACAGTGGATGGTGACATGAAACAAAATGCTTTCCTCAACCAACCTCCTCTGAGGAGTTTGGGCCAGCTGAAACTCAAGTTCTTTACAAACCACAGTTTTTAGACTTTGAATCTATTGCCTTATTAAAAAGCATTCAGTTGGACTTCTCAGTGGTGAGTGCATGGACCGCAGATCTTTTAGATAAGCAAGATTTGATTTTATTTACACTCATGCTGTAAATCTCTCGCTACAGACATCGCTTTTTAGAATTTATCTGCATGCTTGTTAGAGACTAGCAGGTGACTTTTCTGCTAAAATTATTTTGCTGGAAGCATTCTGTGAATACTTTAGTAGTTACAGACAGATTGGCCTACAGACTTGTTCTGTGCTACCTGCTTAAAACATTGTGTACCCCAGAAATGTATTTGCTAGCCAGAGGCAATTCAATATGTGCAGATTTCATTTTGCCTGCAGTAATGAACACTGTATCTAGACAGTTAAAATACATATTTTAAAGGAAAAAACTCCTAATAAGCAGCAACATTTCTACCTTCCAGATTTGCTCAAAGCAAAGGATGATTTTGTTCCATCTCCAAAAACCACCAGTATTTTGGTTTTACTTTGGGACTGGCACAAAGAGTTGTAACAGCATCAAAATTTCACAATAGACTTTTCAAGGGAGGACTTTGATCACTTAAAACCCTGACTGTAGTTACATTTTTCTCATGATGTTTATCTTCCAGCTCCTTCCCACATTTATGAACGGAAAAGCAGACTTGACAGGTCAGAACGTACCCTTGTTCTTGCAGTCTTCATTCATTATCCATCTGCAAGCTTCCCAAGCTTTGATATACTGATTTTCACGTGTTTATATACACACACATTTAGCTTCCCTCTTAAATACAAGCATTAAGAGATTTCTGAGCATTTCTCATGCAGAAGAGAAAGGCACAGCTTCGCAGCATACTTCCAATTTACAACCGTACGCATTCGTAGCTGGGTCCCAGCTGGGATCAAATCCCATCCCTGGGCAGCATGTGGTTTCACCCAGAAGCTTTGGGCTCAGCACTGGCAGGGCTGTGGCAGGGAGGTTCTGTCTTCAGGTCTGACAGTGGGAGCACTGGGGGTGAGTCAGTACTGATGCTGTTTCTCAGCTGAACACACATGCACACAGGGAGACCACAAAAAGGCCAGAGTTCACCCACTTGTGTGGCTGATCTTTATCCGTGATGATGCACAGTACAACAGCAGAGGTGTGGGATATAAAACAAGAATCCAGAACCCTGGACCTGCAGGTCCTAGGTGGCAAACATGGTACAGTAACTCAGGCTGTAAATTCTTAGGGGAGCACAACCAACCAAGGAAATGAAAAACAGACTGCCCATCTCAGGCTTCCTTCAGAGACTTTGAACAGGCTATGTGGAAAATTGTCTCCCTCTATGGCCCCGACTCCATCTATTCTTAATCCTAGAAGCATCAGTGCAAGTCCTTGGTTCCTCCTGAGCCTTCACAAGCCACTCCAGCTTTATGTCCCCAAAAGAGTGATTCCTGAAAAAACCCCAACCCTTCAAGCAGGAGACAGCACATACCCGCACTTAACTCATGGCTCTTCCCCCCTCATCTGTAGCTTCCATGCTCCAGAAGCCACAGACACAGAGGAGATTGGCAAGAAACAGGTCCACAGCACCCGAGGTGTGCTTCTACAGGAGGACCGTGCCTCCAAAGCTCTAAGGAGAGCAAATAGATGCTGTTCTGCAGCGTGCAGCCGGAGGCGAGGACATTTATATGCTTAAATACATATATTTGAATATAAAACTCAACATAATGTTTATAACTGCAGACACTTGTAAAATTATTGAATATAGCTCAGGCACAAATGGAAAAGGTAAAAAGCGTAAGAATGCTGCACATGACAGGCTGCATAATGAGCACTGAGAAGTGCCATTTACAGCTGCATTTAGCAGCGAGCTGCTGCTTCCTCAGCAGCTCCCAGGTGTGTGCAGCAGCACTGAAATCCAGGAGCCAGGTCTGCTCCTAGCACATCCCACCAGGTCTGCATCCACAATGTTACGGATGGAAACAGCTCGATATTCCACACAGGATGAATTGTAGGATGGCTTGGGTTGGAAGGGGCCTTGAAGATTACCTGGTTTCAACCCCCTGCCAGTAACCCATCTCATCAGTTAACAAGATGGAACAAGGACTCCAAGTCTTTTGATTGAATATCATTTAGTTATTGTGGTTAGTGAAAGAAGGAACCCGCATATCTGAACAGAAATTGCTGCAACCCCCACTTCTGGTCACCACTGCAGCACACTGCTGAGCTCAGCAGTTTATTGCCACCCCTCTGCCACAGCAGCTCTGGGACTGCCACCAGCCTCGGTGGTGGCCTCCTGTGAGTTACACCTCACTGTGAGCACTTGGCTGGGAACTGTCACAACAGCCACCCCTGAACCCACCCACAGGCCTGGACACACACCCCTACAACACGTGCCCTTAAGAAGCCAGCTAACTTCTGATAGAACTGAGAGGGGTTGCTGACCCAAAGCAACCAAGAAATAGGCTAAACAAAAACCCACAACGAAACAGCAGCGTCCTTAGCCACACAAAATTAACGTGCTCCATAACAACAAAAACATTGAAACAGAAGAAAGTTTTGAACAGTCTTTTCGTGAAGACATCCTGCTTTTCTACAGCACAGAAATCGAGCGTCACTTAGCTGGATGAAGTCAATTAGATATTACTCATTGCCAAGGTTTAAGCAATGTCCTGTGAAGCCATCGTGGAGATCCAAGAGGTTAAAGAACCAAACTGATTTCACACAAGAGGAGGAGGAGAAGGAACGCAGGCGTGACTCACGGAGAGCGAGGATTTGCAGGAGGAGCACCGAGCTGCCTTCTCTTGGTTTGCCTTTTGTTTAAAATAGAGCTCAGAGTGCATACAGAGCACAGAATCTTCTATTCCTCAGTAAATTCCTTTGGCTGGTCGAGGCTATAATTTGTTTTCATTGTTGGCAGCAGCAGGAGTGTCTTACACACAAAATGCACGCCTGAAATTGGCTCTCCCCCAGTCTAGATTTTGAGTAACAGGCATCAAATATTGCTTGCATTAGTTCTTATTGAAAAACAGATTAAAAGCCATTTTTTAAAACCTATTTCTAAGAACAGTAAATTATTTACCTCCTGATTTACCACTATGCCTGCCCAGTTGTTTGCTTTTCCCCCCCATCTTTGCTCACGGTCCCTCCCACACCGATTAAGAACAATGTTAGTGTATAGGCAAATGGTCTGTATTTATGTAGGCTAACACAAACCTACTTCTGCTTCTGTTGATCCATACGTGGGCCTGCCCAGCAGCACTGCTTTTAGAAGGACCCCACTGCTCCTGTGGGCATGGAGAGACCCAGGGGATGGCAACAGGCACGGGTGGACAAGGACGGGTTCAAGGTGAGAACTGGAAGGTTTTATAGAAAAGCAAGATTCTGGAACGTGAGAGCTGGGGAGACAACAATGGTGGGAAGGTTGGGCAGGCACTGGCACAGCTGCCCGGGGCAGGGTCACCATCCCTGGGGGTGCTCAGAGCTGTGGGGATGTGGCCCTGAGGCCATGGCTCCGTGGGCATGGGGGTGTGGGCTGGGGGATCTCAGAGGGCTCCTCCAGCCCCAGTGATCCTGAGCTCGCAGTGACACGTGCTGGCTTGAGCAGTGATCAAAAAAAAAGGTAGTAATAAACAAACAACCAAAAAGCCCCAGAGGAACTACCTGCAACCCAACACGTCTGTCACAGATGTGCTGCTTTGCTGAGCACAACAGCAGCGGTGCTGGCTGCTCGTGGCACGCAGTGCTAGCTGCAGGGCTGCTCAGCATCCTCGGGGACACAGCTCATGGCACACAGAGGTGTGAAGGGAGGGGGTGCTCTGGGGACATGCAAATTCCATGTGGGATCCACTACGAGCACTGGCAGAGCAGGGACAATGAGCACTGTGATGCTGCACGGAGCCCTGGGAACGGGCACAGGGAGCTTGATGCATGTAACCAGGGCTGGACTGCTCCGTGCTGTGACAGCCCACAGATTTACCAGTGTGCTACACAGCCCAGGCTGCTGCTGCACTGAAAGAGATGAGGGCAGGAGCTGTGCTGCCAGCAGCCACAGCATGGGTTGGGTCTGTGCCCTCCATCTGCATCCCCACCACTGCCAGAGCGAAAGGAAGGGCACCTCTGTGCAGGATGGGTTTTGTTCTTGTGGGACTGCATCACACCGGCTCTTCTCTGCAGACCACACACCAGAAGCCACTGCACTTCAGTAAGAACATATACACAGTCTGTGCACATCCGTGCAAACACATGTGACATGTTACTAGCTAAGAACATTGGGAGCCTGGCCAGGAAAGGCATCCAAGACCTCATACGCTGGAACTTAAGGGGCTGGGAACAGTTCTGCAAGCACGTGTGCAGCTCTCTGCCCACGCTGCTTTGGGGACTCGCACAGAATTCCAGTACAACACAAAACACTTCCCTTTCCCTGGGAGATTAACTTGCTTTCTTGCTCTAATAATATGAAATGAGCTCACAACTGGAGCATTTAAGACAACCTCAGTAAAATCATCTGAGTGTTCCTCGTAATTTCCATCTAAGGCAAACACAGCCAAAAGCAGCAAGCTGGCAAGTTAGTAATCCTTGCCCATAGGATATCTGTGCTTTTAAACTAACTTTTCAAAATTAGTTAAAAAAACATTTTAGCTGGCTCATGGAAAGTGGTTTGGCATGCCCTACGCAGGTGAGTAAGGCAAGATCCTGTTCTCTCCAACAGATCTGAAGAAGAAACACGAATTATGACCAACATAGGAAGAACCATAGGAAGAAGCAATTATCATTCAAGAGGGAAAACAAAAGCGTTCCAAGAGAGCATCGTATATCATGCAATCAGAAATACAGTAAAATTACCCTGTCACTCCAAGCCAATGACTTCAATCCTGCCGCATCTATGTAAATCACTAGAAAAAGGTAACACAATATGCCCACAAGCCCACAGGCTGAACTCTGGGGAAGATTTAACCCCCTCGGGCCGGGGGCTGAGCTGCTGCAGAGCTGCACAGAGCCCTGAGGAATCTGAACTCCCGGCGGCTGTGGGGCAGCCCAGGTGGGCACAGATCAGAGGCAGAGACCCAAAGGGCTTTTCTGGCTGCAGAGCTGCTTTCATAAAGCACACATGGACACGATATTCATGTATTCCTCTCCTGCTACCAGGAGCCTGCTTATTACCTAGGACACAGGAGTGCAGGAATGCAAGCAGTGTTTTTAAGCCATTGATATTTCTATCAGCTCCAATTTCAGACTTGAAGGATTTCTGCTGTACTGGGGGAGTGCAAACAGACTCAGCTGCCTCGGGTACACAACTGCACGTGATAACGCAGAGCTGGAGTTCCCTAAGAGTTCAAACTGCAAGGAAACCAATACCTCCCAGGTTTCCTTTCTGAATTCATGATCTAAATTACATAAACCACAAGTTAAACAGTCATGTCCAGATAATTTGTGGTCTTATCACACCTCCATGCAAACTGGACACGGAAAGAGCCACATGAGACATTCTCGCTGCTGTAGCTCAGCCCCTTTCTCTGATGCTGCTCCCAAGACATCACCACGTCTCACAGCTTTACTGCCACAGGATAAATGCACTCACTCCCAGGCTCCAGCTCTTGGCTGGGTCTTGAGTGTTAACCCCACTGCCAGTAAGCCTGGCAATCCACAGCCCACTCCAGCACGATTTAAAGGCTAGAGATACAGAGCTACCAGACAATTTCCTAAAAACAAAGAATTATTTATCAAAGCAACACGATAGCAGCACAGAAGAGCTATTTCAAAGCGTCCTGCGTGCAGAGATCTGTTTCACAGAAGGACTTTCCACCAGGGGACAGTAACCGAGGTGAGTGTGCAGGAGGCTGGGCAGCCCTGCACCTGCACCCAGGATGCTCCAGCCTCGCTCCCCAGCATTGCAGCAAGGCCACCCAGACCGTCCTGCAGGGCTGCACTGCGCCAGTCTGTTCCTTTTCCGTGGAAATGCAAAGTGTTTTATGTAGTAAGGAAATCAGGCGTTTGATGAGTCAGCCCACACGAGTTTTGATTTTATGTAATTCCTTCACTGAGCTTCCTACGTGCCTCCAGCAGTTCAAGGGAGAATACCAGGAGAGGTGTGAAAGTGATAGCTGCGTTTATAGGCTTTGGGAGAGCAATAGTGCTAATAACGTGAAGTTATTAGCAATCTCTCTATAGAAAGTGCATAATTTGAACACAGCTGAAGACAGGAGTTATTTTTAAAAATATGAATAGACATATAATGTACAATACCAGAAGCATATAGGGAGAGTTATTTGAAGGTTTCCATGTCCTAGTATTGTTTTATTACACGTTTTAGGTGCCAGACCTCAGAGGTCTGCATAAAGCAGTCACCATATTAAGACAATTAAACACAAGTAGTTAAAAAATGTATAAACCAAACCCACCAGTGCCCAAATTTGTGCCCCATCTTCATGGAATCAGCAGTGCTTCAATTTGTAGGTGTCACGTGAAGAAGTCCATCCTTTGCTAAGGCAATGTAGCACTATATGTTCTCAAAGATATACTTTTTCCCCTGAAACTAGCACTCCATTGAACAGCAATGTCTGTTAATGTTCAATGGCAGGAGGGGTGCCCAAGCAGGCACGCTGTCTGAGCAGAGCCTGCAGAGCTGAGCAGGTTGGCTCACCAACTCCATGCTGCCGTGGCTGCATTGCTTCCCAATCCTTTGGGAAGGGAATGAGAGAAAGATGAAGCAAAGTGCAGGTCCACTGCCTCCTGGATGATGGCCCAGAGAGGGTCAAAGCAATCTGTACTTTTTTTTTTTTAACGTAGCTCGCCAAGGAAGAAGTATGGATCAGGACCAGATGCATAACACAACTGATCGTAATAGCAGACGTTCAGCTCCCACACCAAATTTAGAAAATGAACACACCTGAAAGATGAGGCACTTGAGAAGGGCGAGTCCCAAAGCACTGAAAGGCAAAAACATCTGTGATTAAAGGTGGAAGAGAAGCTGGAGTCTGGTCACAGTGATCGACTGCCAGGAGGGGACCAGGAGCCACGCACCACTGGTCCCTGTGGGCAGATGGGGCCACCAGCAGAATGGGGGAAATGCCCTCAGGACTTGGGTTTGTCTCTGGGACTCCAGCCCTATCCCCAGAGAGAGAGCACAAGGAGTAAAGGAGGACCTGCTAGGGTTGGTATTGATTTTCCTCAGTGGCTCACAGACTAAACTCTCATTGCAATGCAGCTTCCAGTTTGCGCTTAAAATAACATTCAAAAGAAAAAAAAATCCATATTGGTGATTTTTAAAATAAGTGATTTAGGAAGTGTTCCATTACTTCAGGTATCTCTTGAACAAGCACTGAGCCTCCAGCAGGCAGCAGAGCACAGACCTGTAATGTCAACAGGAGGAAAAAGCACAAACACCCCCATTTTGCACTGCACTGAGGACACTGTTCATGGCCCAGGGACTGCCTGTGCCCCCCTCCTGCCAGAGCAGTCCTAACTGTTCCCTTCTGCACGGGTTCCCTGGTGCCCCACGCACTGAGCTGGCCCAGTACTGGTGTCAATCACTCACAGGGCTCTTTTTCCCTCCAATAGCAGTTACTGCTGTCAAAGCTAAAGCATACTCTTTTGCAGAACTGCCGAAAGAATCCTGGACATTCATCCTGTGCACAGGGCTTCCCAGCACGCCTTTCTCCAGGGGGAGCAGTGGGGCTGGGTACATTCAGAGCAGCTGCTTTGCAGTGAGCGGCGAAGAGCTCATGTGTGGGCATCCAACCAACAGACTGCACCAAACCAGGGTTTGAACATGCTGTTGGGAAAGCATGTTTTCAGGTTTTACCATTAGCCAGGAAGTCAACAACTTCCACAGCCACGCACCAACACCAGGAGCCCTGTGCTGAACACTGCTGACAGGCAGCAGCACTCAGGTCATGGGTGCTGTGCAGTGTTTGTGCAGTTACAGCTGATCTAATGCAAGATAAACAAGGCTTTAGAGACACTCGAGCATCTATTGATTCCTACAAGAAGTGTGCATAAGAAAATTTTATTGCTTCTGCATTTTAGAAGTGCAGGGGGCTGAAAGCGTGGCTGCATGGGGAGGTCAGTCCTGCAGCGATTCCTGTTCTGGCAGACTGCGTTTTCCTCTCATTATGGTTTGCAATGAGCTGCACTTCGTCAGGCTTAGAAAAACCTCACTTTGCAGGCTGGGGGAAAGTCTCCTGCCCCTGCACTGCCACCAGTGTACGGAAAGGAATAAAGCTGAGTTCTGGACATCTTCATTATGTCAGCCCCTAAAACAACATACATGTCTAATTCCAAAGAAAACAATGCTCTAGCCGCTGCTGTTTGGAATAGTTGGCAAGCACCAATAATTAATGAGCTTAAAAACAAACAAACCATACATCTTGCAATTGACTAATAAGCATGTAACATTTCAGAGCACTTTTAGATGTCACAATACCATCACATTAACAGCATTTATTACTTTGTGGTCCCGCTCTGTGTCCCAGGGCTGGTCACAGCAGCACCCTGGCAGCTCTCCAGCTCAGCTCCTCTACACCAAACTCACAGATCCCCCTGACTGCTAAGGCTAAGCTGTGTAAAACATTGCTGCATCCATCATCTTATAGTAAGGAGGTGGATGAACAAGCTCATACTCTCCAAATCACACGTGTGCTTTATGGAGCAAGAGCTGTTTTGAAAAACACGATGGGCATGTTGTGATACGCACTCAGCAACAGCTTCCGAGTTTGCGTAAGTATAAGATAACGATTATGGTTGTGCATGTCTCATTTTGTCACATGGCTGCCACGACTGACTTCCAGCGGCAAGTATATCCTTACAACTTAACCCAAACAAGATGGAAACTAATATTAAAAAAAGACAAGTGGTGTGAAGCACCTGGAGCCCTGACTGCAAATTGAATCTTCATCTGAATGCAGATTTCAGGGCTGCTTGCTGAGCTCCCCTGCGTTTGTAACAGACCCAGCACTCTCACAGCAGCTGGGAGCTGTCTAGGTCACAGCCAGTGGGTGAGCACAAAGATGTCACAAGGAAAGACCTGAGGGGCTTTGGCCTGTTGAACATGTTTCTGCTGTGATTCATCATCACACTTCAGATCATGGATTTTGACCATTTAAAAATAAGTAATTAAAAAGTCTGCCGGAATGGGTGGGTCAGTGTGGGGTATCTGAAGCACAGGGACAGTTGTCCAATAGCAGGTAAGAGCTGACCTCTTGGCTTGATTTTTTTTCCTTGAAATTCTCTGAGAAGAGCAGAAGTTGTCAGTTACCGTAAGGCTTTCTCAATCTTGCTGGTGCTGCCCTAATCTAGTTAGAAAACAGAAAGAGAATAAAGCCCACTGGTAAACATTCAAGTTTCAAATTATCTTAATTTGCACCCCAGTGACACAAGCAGGCTTTCACACGGTGTCACTGTGCTAACCGAATCCCCTCCGCCTTCCACCAGCAAAGCACGATGCTGACACAGCAGCCCTGCAAAGAAACAGCTGAATGGAACATACCCCCTTCCTTCTGCACTTTGGGAATTGTCATATCGCATCTGTGGGATTAAATGTTTTAAGGGGTTGTCAAGTTTAATTGGAGAGTTCACACAGTCCCAGCTCTGGTGCTGTGATTTATCCAGCAAGTGTTTTGCTTTTATCGCTTGACGCCAGCTCGTGGATCTAAATAAAACCATCTGCGAACAAAGCCTGTGGAATCAGAGGAACAGCTTTAGTACCTTGGCTTGCCTAAGGATTAATTTGCAGGCTCTGTCATTTGCTGGGTGCTCTGTTATGTTTTCAGCTTTCCTGCAGGTGTGGGGCTCTGGGCTGGGGCTGCAGACAGAGCAGGACCAGGCACTGGGAGCAATGCTCAGCCCGCATGCACTCAGATGCACCACGCACACGGACCAACAAGCAACAATTCCTGCTTGGAAATACCTTACAAACTTCAGCTTGGGAGCTGAGCAGCACAGGAACAAGCCAGCAAACAGAAGTGAGAGCACAGAGCACTCCTGAGGTGTCCAGAAGGCCCTTCAGCACCTCCTGTGATTCCAGCTGGCAGCACGCTAGCTCGCTCTGCCCAGCATTTGAAGATTACAGCAGCTTAATGAAAAGCAGTGAGCTTTTAATGAGTTCAGAGCATGGCATACTGTCAGGGTGCATCAGGTCCAAAAACACAGGTGCACAGGGCCTTGCTTTGCACAGAACAAACCCTGCTCCCTGCTCTGGTGCAGGGCACGCAGCTCCCAGGAGCACAGTGGCCAATGAGCAGCAGCCTCGAGCCCCACCAGCCTCTGCTGGCAGCAAAGCACTCACTGAACCAAGGGGTTTTCTTCCTAAACATCCCTTTGGCTGGCATTGCAAGGTGTGTGTATGGGAACAAGCATCAACTGTGTCCCTAAATACCGAGAGGACTGCGCCTGAAGCTCAGCGTGGGCAGAGCACTGCCTTACAAAGTGGTAACGATTGCTGCAATAATTCCATGGAACCAATTTGAATGAGTTTGTTTTCATCAGATGCAATAAAACTGATAGGAATCTTCTTTTAGCTGCACCCAGGAATGGGAGGTACAGTTTTGCTCAAAGTTCATTCCTTCCAACCCCTACAATTCTGTGATTCCTTCCACCCCTCGGCAGCAGCAGTGCCCCTGCAGACCCGAGGTGCAGGGCTCTGTGCCCATGACACCGGGTCTGGAGCTCTGCAGGCTTGAGGGCAGCTTTCTCCGTGGGGCTTCTAGGAAATGTTTCAGCTCCTGCTCACTCGCACCTGCTCTAATGCAGCCCCTGTTTGCTTTGCCTCCAGCACTCGCACTCTACCTGCAGCTTGCAAACCAACGCTAAGCCACAGTGCGATTGCTGAGCTAAGGATTGAGCCATAAAAGCCTTTTGCAGCACTTGATCTTGGGGAAAAACAAACAACGCATTTCCTAAGCGAGTTCCCAGCTGCATTATGCAAGCAGCGTGCCGGGGTGTTAACCTCCTCCGGGCACCCAGATCTTCTCGGCACAAGGAGAGCCAACAGGGAGGGTGTGCACGCACCAGGTGCACTGCCAGAGAGAGGAGCTATCAGAAGCGAGGAGGAAGGTACTGTAGACTTTCAGATACACAGAGCTCTCATTTGAACGTATTTATTCCACTTACACAAAAACAGTCCCCTGGAAAGCCATACACTAATTCCTAAGCAGAAAAACAAATTGCTTCCTGCAACAGCAGCAGGAATTAACCAGCACAGAGATGGATAGCTTGTGTTGTATCGACTGGAAATACTGATAATTATTTGCTATAAAAATCCATATTTACTAAAGCAGACCCCAAAAATCCATGGAAGTGTTCAATGATATAAAAGCCTGTCCCAAGTCCTGTAAGAAAGGGAGCTAGCATGCACTGCAGGGGTACGGACCTGTTCAGAAGCCCCAGTATTGCAGTCTCTCCACAATGGCTCTGCTATCGTTGGTTGTGCCTGCAGGCTGGACTGGACGACTTCAGGCTCATTTTTGGTGTTTATTTTGTTAAATTCGAGTAATCCAATAAACTTCCCTCAAATATGAATAGAGGTTTAGAAGACCCGACCCATTCTTGGTCAAGTGCTCAATTTGTAGAAGAAAGAATTACATATTCCCCCTCTCCTTCAAAAGAGGGAAAAGTAAACTGACAATTAACAAACCTCCACCTTCACAGGCTCTAAGTCTGTGGAAATAGAGATATTCAGTGCATCCTCACCTTTACCATTTTTATTACTATTTTTTTTTTTAATCTCAGTGCCCCCAGCAGGGATCAGAGCCCACTAAAAATAAAGTCTTTATCCAAAGTCCACAATGCAGCTAAGAACGTGCTTTGGAAGCAAGCTCAGTCAACCTGCCCTGCACCATCCACATTTCTCACACCTGCCTTTGTGACCACCAGCCAACAACTGTCCCACTACCACGTTTAACAGGCACAAAGCTCCATCTTGCTGTGTTGTTATGAGGGGAAATGCCTCTGTCTGAACTGAAGCCGTTACGTAACACTGCTCATGTTAACTTGTACACCATCATTCTGTGCTGAAAACATTTGCAAAGGCGTAACTAGTCCACACGGCCATTTCTTTTTGTGCGTGATACAAGTGAAGGAGTAAGAACTTAGCATGCCCTGCATGAGTGGGCACACCAAGGCCACTTGTGTCTAACATTCCGGTGCTCACACATTTACCCATCCCTGCTCTCCAGACCACAGAACACCTCCAAGGGGCACAGCTGATGCTGGCTGAGCATTGCCCAGCCACAAACAAAGCTTTACAGGCTTGAACACCTGCCCTGGGGCTGCTGGGTTTTCCCCATGGCAGGGGTGGCCAGCCAGAACAGGAGCTGGGAGCACCACCAAGCACCTGCGATGCTCAGCATCCCTCACTTAGTTCTGTGCTTCACAGCAGTGCCTAAATACTTGGACAAAGGTTTAACTTGACCTGGAGATATCTTAACCTTTCAGTACATATCTAATTCTCTTTGCTAGATTCAGCTGTAATTTAAAACCAATTAACTGGATGGGAGGAAATAAATCCTTACACTGAAGAAAAACAAATGAGTTTGCCTTGACCTTGTAATTATGACTGTACGTAACGAAGAAAACAACGCGTGGTTCACCATGAGCTCAGCCTGACCCATTTAGCTGTTAGCACAGTGTCTCCATACCTGCCTTCCCAAAGCCACTCTTTAAAGGGCCATTGTGACAGCTGCTCATACAGCAGCGAGCTGCACTTAATGAAACCACACATCTTACGCCCTGGCATCCAGATGTTTCATTGTAGACTTCAACCATAAATGTTTACATATTTTCCCTTAGGGTAAACTAAAGGAATAATTTTCTTAGCCAAAATAATACCTTAGAAGATAAGTATTTTATACAAAATGTATACAAGGAAGAGCTCTTTTCCTGCGAGACATTCTCATTTGTTAACATCATTTTGACAGCCTTATTCCTGAGTGCAACTGTCTAAAGAGGTAGATGCTAAGCAGTGCTATAATTAGCAAGTAATTTGTTCTAAACTTCCCACTTCGAAGTAACAAGATGAAAAAACTGCTGGGCAGGCAGAAGGGATAGCAAGGGCTGCTGATGGCCTCAGGCAGGCAGCAGCCACAGTGCAGGTCTCCTCCAGCACTGGGAATTCAGGGCACAGGTGGGAACTAGCAGGTCCCAGCTGCTTCTCAGGTTTAAGGCTCAGCTTTGAGCTGCCTGCGTAAGACCAGTGCCCAAACACGGGCTCCTGCATTGTTTGCAGGCTGGTGATCCAAGGCAGCAGGAAAATGAGTGCCATGGCTGCCCATGGCATCTTTGGGACACGCAATGCAACAAGCTCTGAGCAAGCTGTGTGCCAAACTGCAGAAATTACAGGGAGAACATTGACCTTTAAGTTTGCTATTGTTTAATTACGTTGGAGAAAAATGGGCTTTCTTCCATAGCCCTCACCAATAAGTTCTGCTGGGAAGGAGGCTTTGAAAGGAGAGAGGAAAGTTGAACTTCTCAGGCATTAATATTTAACACAATCTTCTGACTGATCATTTGAAAATAAGGGTGATCCATAAATACAGCGGCACATTATATTTGTTTTGTTGTGAACACCTCAGCCTCTATATATTTCATTTTAATTATGCTAATCAAACGAAGTAGCCCATAGAACAGACCAGGTGAAAGCCCAAAGAGCAGAGGGCACACTGTGCTTCAGAGAGGCTGCGAGTGGGTGGCTGTTGTGGGAGCTGCTGGTTTTAGAAGCGTTTGCTGGGATGCACGATGGTCTATCCAAACGCCCAGGCCTGTTGTTTACATCTATATTACTTCCTTCATTAAGCTCAAACCAATACATTAAATTTATGTTGATCAAAACAACAAATGGTTCTTTCTGTTGGCTTTGTTCCTACAACTATTAGATTAAGCACGTCATTAAGAAGTAGTTTATCAAGATTTCTGGTAGATATAGCTTGGTAGCGATAAACAGAGCAGATTTTTGAATCCATTTAGAGAGGAAAAACTTCACACCACATTTGACACTCCCATATCAATCCATTGCATCATTAAAAAAGAAACCTTCCTAACAGACAAACCCAACCCATGGGAAAAGCAAGGCAGAATTTTGCAGCACTCTCTGTGCTCCTCAAATACCCTGGGTGCTGGGGGTAAAATGAGGGGCTTGGGTTCCTGTTCTCCCACCCCATTCACTAACACATTGTGCACTGCATAATGGGAAAAAAAAGTGCTGTTTTTCTCTGTTAGGAGCTATCTTGCTTCTGGTATTGTTTCTGGCAAGCATCAAGGTGAGCACAAGATATATTTGCTGTAAAACAGCAGGCTCACCTCCTCTGAAACAGTTTTCCTTATATTCAAAATGATGATTAACAAGTCACAGGTGGGCACCCAGATGCCTGTAAGCCACAGCTGTGCCCCTTTTCTCTCCCCTCCCCACCCAGCTACCAGTAAAGCTATGCTTGAGAGAGAAAGAATAGCAGCTAGGGAAAGCAAGGCAAAATGAGCATCTTCCACCACAACACACCTCAGATAAGTGCTTTCAGGCTGTTCTGCGCTTGGACTTCCACCAGGGTCAAGTATTCCTTGCACGGTGTCATCAATTCAATTAGAGCTTTGGCTAAGAACAGCCATCAGTTATTTGTTAACCTGAATGCAGCACCACGCTAGCTATAGGGATGACCCCACCAAGTGGCTGTGCTTTATACCAAGTTTGTGTGTCTGGAGGTGCAGGGACTGCAACGTGCAACACATCAAGAAAGGAAAGCTCCTTCTGCTTCTCACCCCAGTTAGCTTTGTTTCAGAGCTGGTGCAAAACTTTCTACAAAGAGACTGAGTTGCAGCACTGACTTTCAGTCTGCAGGCAGCACTCAGGCTCTGGAGAGAAATCCATTGGGTGCCAAGGAACACACGCACCAGGAGCAAGCAGCTCACTGCCCACCTACACCCAGGACAAAGAACTTTTTCCCTCTATCAAAGCAAGCTTCATGATCTTCTAACACCTCACAGCGTTTATAACAAACAACCTAGCATGTGTTTGTCAACAAATGGAAGTTTGTGGAGAAACAACTAAAAGCACTGAGTTTAGCTGACAGTTCTCATTCTCCCCTCTTCCATCTACCCAGTGACCCCCAACATTGCCAGGAGCACACAGGAACACTCGGCTGCCATCCTCCAGGGCTTTAATGCCATCACAGACATCATGGAAAGAGCTCACAGAGACCATGCCCCCCTTCCTGTGCCACTGGGCCTTTGCCCAGGGTCCCCCCAGCCAGGGAGGGGCTCTTTTCCCCGTGCTGTTCTTTCACCATCTGCAAGAAGTAGATAACACACAGACCTAACTTAAAGCAAATGAGTTGTCAAAGCCTCTCTCTCCCATCCCAAATGAGAACATTTTGGAGAAAAGAATAAGCTAATTAGATATACGTACAAAACGTTTTTGTGAGCTCTCTTTAGATGTAGATCGTATCTCCCAGGTGGAAAACAGATTGCTCGTTTGTTCAGCCAGCTTGCTGAAGAACAAGTTCCTGACATTTTTTGTTATTATTTTTATAGCTATATTCATGAAGTCTTGTGGTTGATAAATAGGGCAATTTGCATTGCAGAGGGATACACTTCACACTCCATCCAAGCCAGCAATGCAGTTCTAAGCTCTTAGAAAAGCAGGACCCTGGTGCAGCAAGCAGCAGGGCCCTACCCCCTGCATTTTTCAACCCACACCGCACAGCCATCTCTGTGGCAGATACAGCACAGTCGCTGGAGACACTTGTGGCACCTTTAGCTTCTTTGTCTTCAATCACCGAGATGCCTGGCATTTCAAAAAGTCAAGTGGGGAGGATTAGACTCAGCTGAGAAAAATATCTTTGCACAGAGATTGCAAATACCAGTTTAAATAGGAAGCACACTCACAGAGAAGGGCAAAGCAGAAAGTGTTCTCCATTTGTTTCTGTTACAAGAGGGAAGAGGACCAGACACACTGTGCATCAAAACAAAAAGACCTGTCTGATGGCAATCAGAGATCACAAATGCTTTTGCTACAAATAAGCACACTTCCTCAGAAGTGCCAACCTGCTTTCCCTAAATAGCTCATTAATAGCTAACACACTCAATGGGCTGTGGCAGCTGGGGGGGCCCAGGGGCAGCCCGCACACAGGGTGGGCCCACCAGCCCCAATGCCAGCATCCCCAGCCATCATCCCTGGGCTGATAGATGCCTCAGGAGCGCCTGGGCTTTGTGTACACCCATGAACAGGTGAAAGTTTAAAAAAAAAAAAAAAAAAAAAAAGCTACAAGGCAGTAGAAGTATGAGTAGAAGATTAGCCCACGTGCAATGCCTTAATCTCAGCACACTGACACCATCCTGTTTTGTACTGAAATCCATCAGTAACTGTGAATAAAAGACTGAGGATTCACTTGTTGCACCCAATTCCAAATCAATTGTGAACACATCCACTTGACATCAGTTATTTATCCTTTATGACAAGCGCACAATAATGACTACACTGAGATTATAGCGCATGCTTATATGATTCCTGGACCATATATCACCTAAATTTGAATCAATATATCTTACAGAATGCCACCAGGTTAAAGCAGGAGAGAAGCACACCAGCACTCCACAATCTTCCCAGCAAAATAACAGATGTTTCAGCCAGCACGTACAGCTCTCAGATGTTTATATAACACAATTAGATTCTAAACCAACCTCAATCCAGCCTTTTTTCATTAAAAAGTGATCGTGTTCATTTTACGTATATCTCCTATTCATGCACATTGGTAAAGACTTCCTTAAAGCAAGGAAAAGGCAACTTTAACATTACTCATTATTGAGAATCCTACTGAGCCTTTAGACCAGTCCAGCTAGCATAGAAATAACAGAAGCATACATAGCACTCACCCTCTGGGTATCTGGAGAGAGCTTCATCACACTTTTCATCTCCATACCAGCACTCAGCTCCAACACCAGCCTCCCATTTTCTTCCACCTTCTCCCAGCAGGACACACTGCAGCTCACTCCCCAGTTATAGCCAGGACAGGGCAGAACAGGACGGAACCGGCCCAGCACTGCTCCCCACCTGCAGGAGGTGGGCAGCCCTAATGCTGATGGGCTGCACCTGGGCCAGGGAGCTCGTTTTGTGCAAGGGACACCTGCAGCCCAGGCAGGCAGTGCAGTTTACATCCGGGGGGAGCAGAGCAAAGAGGGCGGGAGTAGGAGCAAGTCCAGAGTGTAGGCACATGAAGGGGTTAATTAGCAGCTGCCAGTGGTTACCCTCTACTATGGATCCTGAGAAAATAACTATTATTTAGGCACTCGGTGTGCATGGCAGTGACATAATGCTTCTATCTTCTCCTTCGTTAGCCGATGGAAACATTACACAGATGTATTTCTGGAACTAATTGGAATGATCCTATTCTCTCAGCTGGCTTGCACGGTTTAAATAACCCTCCTATTAACTCAGTTGTTTTCTTAATCCAGCACTAGACTTTTAAATACTGTTACAACTAACACAGCAATGACTTCAGTGTGAATAACTCTGCTCCCTAGGCACATCACTGTATCGATAATGCGATTTAAGCCCTGATGCATGCACCTCCAATACCCTGATATGCAGTTTGAAAGGCTATTACTTACAGGCCCAGGTCGTTGGGAAAATAATTCAGCCACCAAAGGCAGCCTCCTCCAGCTGCACCGTGTGCTGTGGCTCTGGCCCCATGGCTGTCACTGCTCCGGTGCCCCAGGGATGCTGGCACCATCCCCAACACCGCACCTGTGGATCAGAGGAGTGAGATGTATCTGTGCAACACGTAAAACACTTGCATTGTGCGTCTGCCATGAAAACAAGTGCTGCTGCAATGGGCTGATGGCTGCCTGGGCAGCAGTGCTCGTGTCCCTGCCAGGGCCCTCGTGCACCTGGAGGACCTCATGAGCTGCTCTTCCTTGGATGAAGTGAGACATGGGGCTTTTCCAGGCTGCTCACCCACTTACACACCATTTTCTCCCTTCCTCATATGCTGAAGAGGATGACCGTGTAAATTAACATGTTGTCCCATTTACTCCGCTACTCTGAGCAACATTTAATTAACAGGAAGGCGCAGCCTACCGGGAGGACCCCGTGTTTACCAAACACAAAGGCTGCCCAGCAGCCTCAGCTGGGAGCACGCTGAGCCGCTTCCCCAGGGCTGAGTCACCTCCCCACAGCCCGAGCTGCCTCCCCGTGCACGGAGCCGCTTCCCAGGGTCGCCGCGTGGCTCGGCACAGCCGGGCTCTTTGCACGGCGTCGTGCTGTAATTTGTAATTGACAGTTTTCTTGCGAGAGCTTCCCAGCCAAATCAAGAGATTGTTCTCCAAAGACAGGCAGCTGGGTAAATGTCAAGAGCTCAAAAAGTAAATTACAGTGCAAACAGGTTTGATATTTCTATGAAATGAAAGTTAAGCACATTTCTTCTTAAAATACAGAATTTTATTTAAAACAAGTGAAAACCTTCTATTGTGACCTTTATGAGATTCCAAACAGTGACGAATTTGGTCATTACAAATAACCTTTTCCTAGCAAGAGCTTTACCAATGGGGACTTCCATGCAGTAATGTGTGTGAATTAATTTCCATCCCACAAAACAATAAATAATATAAAAATCCGGTAGGATGCCTGATCTACATTAAAACACATAGAATGGAAAACAAACACAAAGGGAAGCTCTGCTTTCCGGCGTCCCCATGAAATACTGCATTTTGTGCCAGCTCTGTCGCTCCTGCCCTGCTTCAGGCAGACAGCAGGGTGCCGGGCCTTGCCCTGCTCGGTGTGGCTGGCCCGAAGGTGGGATGAGATCTTAACCTGGCATCACCAGCATGCTCAGGGCCCCCGTCGTGCCTCGGTACCTGGTTGTTCGCCAAACTACAAACATCCCTGATTTTTCATTGTTGTTTCAATTTTACATGGAAAAGTATTGTTCTATATCTGTAAATTAAAAAGAAAAATCAATGGCCACTAAACGAAACGTGACGCTCTAATTAACTCGCAGAGTCCCAAACATATCTCGGGACATAAACATCAAAGTAACACTGAGCTTTTTGAAACAACATTTCCTTTTAGCAGTGGACACTAAAAATCATCCATGTTTTTCAAAGCACAAGACAATGACTTACTGTGTCCCGCCCGTGGCTGCGTTTGGCTGCAGGCACACAGCAGCAGAACAGACCCCGCTTTGTGCAGGTGATCCAAAGCGGCACCGCCGGCTGCAAACTGGGGCCCGGCCCTGGCAGCATGGACGCCGCGGCCCTGCCTGCACAGCTCTGCTCCCTGCCATCCGTCCTGGGGTCCTGCTGATGTGGGGCAGGCCCTGGTGGGCCCTGAGAACCATGGGCTGTCGGGGCTCGGAGTTCTGGGCCCGGGTGCTGGGAGTCCCCTCCCCTGGCTCCGGCCTGTGCTGTGCTCAGGCGCTGGGCCCTGGCTGGGCCACAGCCCTGTGAGCTCCCTCCCGGCCCAGTGGCACCCAGCTCTGCCCCTACACAAAGCAGCTTTCCCCAAATCAATCACCCTGAACTTTGCTTGCAGGCAGGGAAAATAAAACCTGCAGGACAATGGCACGGAGGGGGCTCTGGGGGAGGCGGGTGGGTGCCTTTCTCCCCAGAGTGCCCCATAGGCCGAGCTGGTCTCACTGGCACCGCGCTCCTGAGCCTCACATAAACAGATGTCAGTGCCAATAGCAGCTGGGCTGATAGAGAGATTGGATTTGTTTGCTGAAACACAGCATTCATCACCCAAATGCAGCCAACCATCAGGCAGCATCAGTGGCAGTGCTGAAGCCTCAGGTGGTCACGGCTCTCAATTAGGGCTCATTAAGGGGAAAGAGGTGGTGCAGGGCACTGCCAGTACAGAGCACTGCTGGTACAGGCCCTCGCCCATAGGGATGGGGCTGCATCTCGGGCTGCTGGCAGCTGCATTTCTCCGTTCTCTCCTCCCAACGGCAGCACAAGGCCCAGGGCCGCATCCTGCCCCGCTGTTGCCCCCTCCATGGAAAGGCCGGCACAGCGATGGCTGCTGGCCCACGCAGCATGGGCAGAGGTGGCAGGAGGAGAGAAGCTGAGCCCATTTGCTGGGCTCCTTGTCACCAGATTACCCCTGCTGTCTTTTCTGCTGTTCTCTGAAGCAATGTTCATCAGCTGGAATTAAAAAATTGTCCAAATGTGACAGTACATGTAAAAATATTGGTAATAAATTCTTCTGTTTCATGTGTCGTAAGTATAGCCTCTGCTTTAACGCTCCCTAACAAATTGCAGCATTTGCTATTTACTTATATCTAAAATGGGGAGTACAGTATCTCCTCTGTTACTGAAAACAAAAAAAACAGCATATAACAAGGTCAGAGACTTTCTGTAATAGTTAAATACTCCAGCTTACTGAATTTAATTCAGAATTTAAAGGCTGCCATTAAGGTGCATGGTGAATCCCATGCACCTTCATGAAACCAACAGAACAATGCACAAGGCAGTTGTAGGCGTCTGGCTGCGTTTTGGGGCTCACTCCCTGGATCAGATTCCCCTCATTATTCAGGCTAAACCCCTTTTGCACGGTATGTGAAGTTTCATCATCGGAGAGGAAACAGGCTTCTGAATCAGTAAAATCAACAGATAAAAGGTGCTGAAGTAATGGACTTAGCGTGCAGCTGGAAAAATCCCTAAGAGTGCAGCATGGCACGGGCAGGGGGGTTGGTGGGGGTGGCCCTAGGCTGTTCCCTGTGTGCAGCTCTGCGGGGCTCTGCTGGCAAGCAGTCCCCAAACCAGCAAGAGGCAATCTGCTCACAAATCTTCTCACACCAAAACATCAGAAGCAAAGTATTTATTAAAGAGTAATACAGTTTTCTAGCTGGAGATGATGCATGGTGTATGGAAGGCATCACTTGAATAAACATCGCAGCAGCATCTGCAAGAGCAGCGCGATCATCATCAATCTGTATTTCAGAAGAATGAGCAATGCCTCCATGGCCAGGTGCTCCCGTTAATAAGAAATCCTTCTGTGGAGAATTAAGTTTAAAAATAAACATCGGGACACTTAGATCTGTGGGTCTCCATCAGATGGGCTAACTGGAGTCAGGCGAATGAAGACGGGCAGGCGGCGAGGGCAGAACCAGCGAGCGGTGCAGGAAGCACGGGGATGCTCGCTGGCCCTGCAGCACCTTGCTGCGTGTGCAGCTGCTGCTGCTCTCCTCTGTGCAGGGTCTGGGGGACGGCAAAGTTCTCAAACTCAGCAATAATTTCATCCACTGACAGCAAA
The DNA here is from genome assembly GCA_013396635.1 of Penelope pileata. Taxonomy (NCBI): domain Eukaryota; kingdom Metazoa; phylum Chordata; class Aves; order Galliformes; family Cracidae; genus Penelope; species Penelope pileata. The sequence goes on from WBMW01003380.1 coordinate 81,402, forward strand.
GACACGATAGAAATTGTGACTTTTGGACATTGTTTTCTGGTTTATGGAGCCCATAAAATCGGAGAGCCATAACACAAGCCACCCTCACTTCAGGTACACGTGCCATCTATGCTTCGTTTGGAACCCCCTCAAGGGAAGATCTGCAGTAGCTGCTGGCCTTTCTGCACCTGCTCGTGTGTCTTTCAAAGCACTGGCTTATTTCAGTGTATTTTTACAACTGGGCTTAAGAAAATGTTCCAAAATCTATGTAAGAGTCCCTGATTTTTCTTTTGGGAACCAACAACTGAGTGAGAAAAAGTCCAGGACAGAGAAGCCCGATGGCAAAAAATAATTGAAGTCATGTTCAGGGAAAAAAGGGAACTATTTTTAAATAGCATAATTCCTACCTCTCGGGGTTGGAAAATTGATCTCCAATTGCTCGTGCTTCCCTCAGATTGCTGCTTTGATCGCTGCAGCCCAGTGCTCGGCATCTTCAGCCTCTGGGGCTCCCTGGCTGGAGCCAGCCTTGATCGAGGTCTGGAGAAATGATCACTATTTAGATACATTTCCCTACTTTGTGAGTGCCATTAGTGTCCTTGAAACTGTTCAAAAATGATAAAGGAAATCTTTGCCTTGACTCCGCCACTTTGTAGGCACACGTACAAATACGTTCACTCATTTAGGTGAGCAGAGGATTAAAGAATCGGTTCTGTTCGTTTGTATCATGGCATTACTGTTTTCTTACCTATTTCAATTGTAGCAAAGATTGAGGCAAAGCAGACCTGAATCGACACAACTCACAGAACAAAGCCCTTGAGGAAGGAGTTCCCTAGTTGCCTGGCTTTGTCTTCATCATTCTCCAGAGTATTTTTATCACCCACTTACTGGTGCAATGTTGGAGATGCCTCTCCCCTACCCTTCCCTCTCCTGTTTTCCTCTCAACGTTTTCTTCCTCTGTTACTCACTGTCATTGTGGCAAATAGAGTTTTACAGATTAAATTGCTTTTCTTGTTATAATTCCAGTACCATAAGAATGTTAATTAGGGTTGCTTATGTTTCAGCAGCTATTTAAAATGTACTGTAAGATCATGCTCTATTCTTCACATCAGTGTGCAACTCCCACCACTGCTAGTAGAAAAAAGTTCCTCAGATTTGAAGACTGGATTTTTTTATTTTTTAATGTGGGAAGCATGAAAAAGAAAACAAAGTTTAGCTTTCCAGCTTAGGGTCTGTCAAAGTGTCTCTGAAAGTCACAGCACAAAAAATTCATCTCTTCCCACAGCTCTGCTGGAAATTTCCATCCCTGTCTTCCCTACAGGGGCTCTCAGTCACCAAAGGTTTTGTGGAATAAAGGCAGTGGATGCTTTGCAATTACAGCTTGCCAAAAACTGGATTTTTTTCTCTGAAGGAAGGCCAGGCTCTCAGAAAAATTCTCACTCAATTAAAATGTCCCATGCCAAAATAAAACCTTTGATTGTGTTTGAGGGAAAAGGAATTTCTTTTGTGCGTTGTTTTTTCATTTTGAATATGTGGGGGATAAAGAAGTCTTTTTCCCAGGATAGGGAGCATCTCCCAGGGAGCAAGACGAGCTGTTTGCTCGACTTCAGCTGCATTTCTGTGCAATTTGGGTGATTGCTTCAGGAAGATCAGTGCCATGTGAGCCGAGCAGGCCGTGCTTGCTTTGTCCCAGAGCACCCCAAGCATGCTGCCTGCTGCCTGCTGCCT